>JANHZU010005334.1:12717-24712 GCA_032468055.1 Acrochordus granulatus | reverse complement strand
CGGGAGTCTCCGGAGTTCTCTCTCTTGAATGCCTTTCACTTAATTTACGCTGTTTATGCAGTGAGAGAGGAGAGCTCTGTTGTGAGATTTCCCACGTGAGCTCATCACATAGTGCTCATTGTAATCAGGAACGTTGACCTGCTGCCATGCGGCAGCATAGGCAGAATGCATGCACACATGCTGCCGCCCATATGGGAATGGAGTAAACTGCGTGTGGCAGAGTCGGCAGAACGCGCGCACGTGCTTGCTGCATTGGCAGAACTCTTGTGTGGAGTTGCTGCCTGAATGGGAAATACAGAGTGCGCTTACTGATGACGCACAAGGTATAGCATGAAGTTTTCTCGTCTCATGAGTCACGGCTTGTCTAGCAGAATAAGTTTGATTAAATTTTTTGCTCGTCCTGCGAGTTTCTCGTCTTGTGAGTTTCTCATCTACAGAGCTACCACTGTAATGTTCTTTTTCTGAATCTGCAAGCGTACAATAAACTTTCCTTCTCACATTCATACTTTTTCAGTTACTTTCCTGAAAGAGCAAAAAACTTTCACAGCATATATGATTTTCTTTTTATCAACATTTTTTTAATTTCATAATCATTTATAGTATTACAGCAGTTCTACTCTTTCACATATCACTTTTTTAAAAATCTCCTTCCATTCTTTCCTTCCAACATATGTCATCAATTCACTTCTGTTTGCCCACTTCCAAAACATGTAGAAAATATTATTTCAATAATATTTTCTCTGTTAACATTTTTTAATTTTAACAGTTGCTGTTATTGACTACATTCTTTGATCTATCATTATATCTATATGCATATCTTTTCATGTTTGCATTTTTCAGAAATAATTTTCTTATGTGCATTTTCGTTACTCATAGTCTCTTTCATGTTATCATTCTATATTCTACAAAGCACATTTTCCTATTTCCTATTCAAGTAATTCCACATATTTCTGTGTCATTCTCTAGCACAGTGTTTATTAAACTTTTCTCATTCAGGAATATTTCCCACTTTTAAAAATAATGGAAGACCTCAAAAGAGCTTTTATTTGTATAGGGTTATATTTATTTATATTTACCATATTAAAAATTATAATTGATGCATTCATTGATACTTCTCACAATTGCTTAATGGGATTTTATAGTGTTATTTTTCAATCCAGGCTAGCAAATAATTTTGATTTTGCAGACTTCTGAGAGGGTCTTGGGGGAGTGCTAGGGATCCTTGGACCATTTAGTATGAAATTATGTTCTAGCATAATACTTGAAGTTCCAAGTAACTTGTACTTCATCATTCCTTGTATTAACTTCTCATGTATTTTGATGAATAGTTAATCTGTCTCCTAATATTTTTCTAGGCAGGATTTATACTTTCACTTCTTGGTGTTGTTTTCACTCTGATTTCTTGCACATCTTTCCTTTTTCTCAATATTTATTCTTTTGCAAGATCCACTCTTGATGACATGGTATAATGGTCTTACATTCAGAATTTATCATCAAATTTATTTATTTTTATTTATTTATTTATTAAATTTATATGCCGCCGAAATCCGAAGACTCTCGGCAGCTAACAACACTAAAAATAATCATTAAAAATACTTAAAAATAAAATAAAACCATTAAAACAAAAACAGAAATTTGCTCAATTTATTTTACTTCTTTTAGTCTTTCACAATAAACATACATGTTAGAAAATAATAAATCAACCATGCTTTTTATGCCTTTCCCACATGTATGTATAAATGAAACTGAAACAGACCTTTTTCTATGCATAGAAATTAATCAGCATTTTCATTCATTATTGTCAAATGGCTTGATCACTTTTTCTGTTCTGTCATCTTATTTCTACCCATCAACTTATTTTGTATATTTGAGTATTTTTCCCCTTAGAATGCTTTCATTCAGAAAATTTGCTCAATTTTTTAGCCAGACTTGTACTTGCTTCTTCAATTATTACCAATCTATCATATATAATTATCACTAACCACTGATTCCCAATTTTCCTAAACATCCCAACAGTCTATATCAAATCAATTTATACTCTGACATAGCTTTTAGCCCTTTCATTCCTAACAAACTAAACTTTTGCTTCCTTGCTTGTATTTATCACATGCATTCCACAAGATCAGATTGATTTCATTCATACCTATTATATTTTCCCTTTTTCTTAATAACACAAGATATGTGTCCATATATATTTGTGTGTGTATGTACATTAAGTTGTGCTGTTTACACTAACATTTTCATATTTCAAGCTTGAAACTTCTGTAAGCCATGGTCATCATGACTCAATATTTTAACTTAGTTTTTTTTAATAATATAAGGATAGAATATACAAGGTTTCTAGTGGAAATTATACCCATGTTATATAGTTTATTCACTATTTAATAGTATCAAATAGTTTAGACATAGTGCAACAACAAGGAAATGTTTGATTCATTGTTGTCATTTAAAGAATAGTAGGGTACAACAGATTTATGTACAAATACTTTGACAAATAAATATTTGCCTAAAACTTCTAACTTCCTTGTTTTATACGAAAATTATTCTAGCTTGATTAGAAAACCCAGATTACTCCACTTAGGTGAGTCAAATGATAATGCCATACTAAAGATGACCTCATATGTGACAAAAAATCATAAGACTGTAAAGTAATATTTCTGACTTGAAGAATGTACTTGCAAGGAATTATTGAGTAAGAACTTAGCAGACTTAATTTAAAATAGTGAATATCCAAATATGTGTTAACATATCTCTGTTAAACACCTAATGAATGAAAGAGGTAGGTTTGGAATGAAAGCAATTGGTAACTCCTTCTCCAAATTATTGCAGTATTATTGGAGAAGCATAAGAGCAGATTAGAGATGAGAGACAGAAAAAGTTTTTTGTCATCAATGTGAAGATGATAGAGTACTACTAAAATCTCAGCAATAATAAGTTATATTTGTTCTCCTCTTATCTCTGCTTTAAAATTAATCTGTCAATTTGATAATAAGCAAGATTTAAAAACAAAATATTTTGTCATTGGTTGGTATTATTTCCAAAGGACAGACATTAGCAGAATTTTCATTCACTTCTAATTTGGACATATAGACTAAAAATCATCTCCAGTGTATAATTTTTGCAAACACAATGCATATATCAAGCCATGTTTATTTTTGGATGGGCTAATGAGTGATAATGTAAGATGCATTTCAGAAGCATGAAAGTACCTGAGTTTGAGGATCATGAGCTAAAGTAGAGCACAGTAACTGTGTCAAAAACATCATGGAAAAGATAGATAACTTACCTCAGTCGTGTCCATCTTATGCTTTTGGGAAGTTTACAAGCAATAGAAACCAGAAGATAACAATTATTTCTATTGTTTGTACCCCAATATGATTTATTCAGAAACATAGTAAACATGAAAGTTCCATTTGTCTGTGTTGCAGTGTTTATGGACAGCATTAGATGGCCAGAAAGGAAGGTTAAATATCCATGCACTTTAGATTTTGAACTAAAACTGAAATGACAGTCCATAGGTATCCTGTATTGTATCCAACAGTGAAAAAAATGAAATATGTCATGTAATATCACAGTGTAACTGAAGTGATTTGTGTGTACATGTATGTAAGTAATGGGTTTCCATTATGATGTCACAACACATGTTTTGACACTTGTCACCATTCCATGGACAACTACGGAGATCTAATGGAAAGGCTATGATGGCATCTAAAGAGTTACATGCTTTTGTTAGTTGACAAGGAAGTGTGGGGAGAAAATTTCAGTTCCATCATTTCACACAGTGGATGGGATTTATGACTATATTCATAACATTACCTGTTTTTGCTCTTTTCCCCAATTAAAAAAAATGCATGGAAAGTCACAGGAAGACCAAAGGTCTATTTTCAAACTTTAGGGTCAAGAAGCAGGTTGAGTCCTACATTACTTATTTTAGAAAATAACTGGTTTTATTTGGGGTTAGAGGCTGCTTAGAGTTCCTTATTCATTGCTAACAGTGCATCTATCTTTTCCTTCTAGGCATAGAAATGATTTAATTTAAAAAATAATATCTGGTATTCTATGAAGCAATAGAGAGTTTTTGTGATCACTAATATTTTGAAATGATGCCAAACCCATTTGGTAATGAAAGAAGTGATTATAAATAATGTTTATTCTGCATCTCAGAAAGAATGAGAAGAATGAGTAAAAAAGTAAGGAAGGAATATAAAAAGCATTCCTATGTACAGACAACAGAGATCACCTTGATTAGATTTGCATTTCTAACAGCATATACTTTTATCCCCCCTTATTTGTCAGACTAGAATCCATTATTAATTATTGGATGGATGATTAACTTTTTGAAGGACAGGCCAAGGAGTGATTCAGTGTTCTGTGAACCATCTGTCAGAAATTATTGAAAATATGACATTTTAGATGGGCTTCTGATTTGTATGCATAAGTAATGTGAGCATTTTGATTGGTATACACAAGATTACTCACAACTGTTATTCAGCTGCATAGAAGAATGTGGCTAATTAATAGATTTTAAGAAATTCATTGTATTTTATGACAATGTTACTATCCTTTGTACTATATCTGATTTCAGGATAATTTGGGTTAGGTGATAGCACATAAAAGGAGAAAACAAATCCAGGTAGATCTTGATTTACAACCTTGACTTTCAACATTTTGTTTAGCGACCATTCAAAGTTACAATGGCATTTTAAAAAGTGACTTATAGTCCCTGCACTTATGGCCATTGCTGCATCCCCATGGCCACATGACCAAAATTTGGGCACTTTGTTACCAGCATGTATTTACGATTGTTGCAGTGTTCTGGAGTCATGTGATCACCATTTGCAACCTTTCCAGTTGGCTGCTGACAGGCAAAGTCAATGCAAGAAGACAGAATTATGAAATGATTGCATGATTCACTTAATAACTACAGTAATTCACTTAACAACCATGAAAAAAGGTCATAAAATTGGGTTCAACTCACTTGACAACCACCTCATTAGCAACAGAAATTCTGTTTCCATTGTGATTATAATTCAAGGACTACCTATAACTCAAGAAGCAAATCTTCAATTGTTGGGATATATGTCCCTTCTGAAATTGTAGAATTCCATCTGCTAACCCTTATTACTATTCTGAGTCTAGACATCTGCTTGACACAGAATTAGTTCTGCAGTATTTAGAAGACTATTGGGTCTTTATTTTATATCTAAAATAAATGTCATTAGTTTTCAATTTATACATGGAATACTTAATATGGGCTGCAGAATTGGGAGAACTAAAAATTAGTGAAAAGAATACCAAAAAACTTTGATAAGCAGACATTTCTTTGATTGCAGAAGATAAAGACTATCTAAAAATGATTATTCTTGAAGTAAAAGAGGACAGCAAAAAACCTGAATTTTCCCTGAGCATAAATAAACTTAAGAATATATCAACTGTAAAAACAGAAGAATTTAAGATCAACAGTGAGATAATACAGTAGATGTAGTTAATAGTTACAGTTTTCTAGGTTTCAGAATTGAGCTTAAAAACTGGATATGCAGAAGAGATTCAGAGAAGAATAACAATGGGGCAAAATACATTGAGAGGCCTAAACAAAATCAGGAAGGACTAAGATATTTCAATCAATGAAAAATTTAAAATGGTTAAGTTAATAATATTTCCAGTTATGATGTATATATTTGAGGGATGAATTCAGCACAGACTTAGAAGAAAATTATTGATTCCTGTCTATTGCTGCTTTGCATTCATTGAATAGCCAACAAATTAACTATTCAGTGCTAAAGGAAATTAAGACAGGAAGAACACTCCATAGAAACAAGAATCATGGTATCCAAAATTCTCATATTTTGGACATATGAAGAGGGCTAATAAATGTATGGAAAATATGATAATGCTGGGCATGGCAAATGGAATAAGAAGAGACAAACAGCCCATGAGATAAATAAATGGAGTACTGAAGGTCACAAAAATGCACCTGCAAGTATTGCATGAAGTAGCAAGAGAAAAGAAGTTTTGGAGACTTTTTAACCATAGTCATCAGGAGTTAGCTGTGTCTCAACAGAGCTCAACAACCATCTCATGTTTTGTCCAAAAATCTCACTGTTATATTTTATCTTGTTTATTCAAAAAGCGAATTAGCTGCAAATAGCCATGAACTACTTGCTTCAGTGGATATTTGAGCTGAAGTTCCTCCATAAATTGTCAAGTGGAAAAGTAAGATATTTTCTAAGTTTAATAATGTAAGGAGAATCGAAAATTTCACTTTTATGGAATGATACAGTTAATGTACAGTATATTACAGCTGCCCAGACTTGCTATATCAGTGAGATGGGTGGCATACGAATTGAATAAAATAATTAAATATGTTGGAATTCTGTACTAAGAAAAGACAGAATCCCTTATTCTTTTCCAAGGCCATCATAGATTTCTGTTTCCAAAACCAGTCCTCAAGGGATCAAAATGGAGGCAAATATTTATTTTATGAATTTTAATTATTTGAGGGTTTTTTGTAATTTTACTTATTCAGTATCTGAAACTTTGTTTTCCTTCTTTAATGAATGTGTTACTAGCATATCTTCATACCTAATCCAGCTGAATTCTTTGATCCAATATAGCCATTCTTACAACTGTTTCATTTTAATGTTTCATTTTTTGCAGATATACAGGGATTCTCTTGAAAACTGAGCAGCTTTTCTTGACCCTATATACAGTGCTCTGACCCTGCAAGGACTACTTTTCCTATGTTTGTTTCACTTCAGTAAAGAAACATAGCAAATGAAAAATACCAACTGGCCAAATAATGCAAAATATCAGCAGGATATTGGGCAACTAGGAGGATTACTAGGAAATCATACTTGGTTATGGTTTGCAGGGCCACCATTATGGAAATTATGGATTAATGTTAAGTATAGTTTCTGCAAATGTAATCCTACTGAAAAGCAATTCTGAAAAGTTTTCATTAAGGAGCAATAGTGGATATTGTCAGGCTCTTTAGAATATATTAATTACTCTTCTGCAATGGTCTGGAAGTGCCAGAAGCAATATTATAATTGTGGTATCACACAAATAACACCTTTATTGTAATCCTGCAGTGGTCAAGGTGTTTTAGGGTGAAGACTCCTAGCACTGTAATTCCATTTTTCTTCCTTATCATATTCTTTTCTAATAAGGGAAACAACAAAATGGTAAAAAAAAAATGCAGGAGAAATGATCAGAAAGATTTGGCAAAGATATTGTTCAGTAAAATTATCCATTAAAATCCTTGTTTGTACAGATCCACAGATTAGTCCTTCTGGCAGAAATAAAGCACAGGAAGAGTCATATTATGGCCAAATCTGAATTATATTAAATATATTAACTCAGAAATAATTTCAGTCCTGTTGGAGACTTTCTCCTTGGAAATTGCAGTCTCTGATCAGAAAAGCTTTAGTTCAGTTGAAAGAGGCCATAGCAACACTGTGTTGCTGAAGCTGCTCCTTTCATTATATAAAAATATTTTTCCTGCCGACTCCTATTACGTGTTTTGTTTGATCCCATTATTTCATTCTCTTTGTACGAAAAGAAATGCCATGTCTGAGTGATGCTAATGTTCCTATTCTGATTCATTTTAAGCAGGTTCCTTATTTTCTACACTTTCCAAACTGATCTGCACTTCCAGGACTCTTGACCCATATTCCCTGTCCATATGATCCTTGTGACATTTTCTTGTCAACTTTTGGTTATATTTATGTATTTATTAAATTTGTATGCCGCCGAAATCTGAAGACTCTCAGCGGCTAGCAGCAATAAAAAAAATACAATTAAAAACACAAAAATAAAAAAAAACCATTAAAACCAACCCCTTAAAACAAATAAAATGCAATCTGCCTGATTGCATTTGTTTCTGTGTTTAGCTTACCCAATGTAGTATGGTAGTAGATGGGTGGATTTACTCCACATTTCTTGAATTCCACCCTGGCCTGATTTTTGAATAAAGAAACAACATTTATTATATTTTATGAATTTAAAAACTAGTGTGGCAAATTGAAAATGTGACCAAAATCATTGCTGGAGAAGGAAAGATTTGATTAATATGGTATAATGTCTAGCTTGTGTCCTCAGAAAAAAGCATTACAGAATTATTTATTTGTCAGATAAAGAAGGTCATTAAGATATTGTGGAAATATATCTTAATCTTATCTGGGAAACAAGTGGGATTGGTGTAAATTTTCAGAAAAAAATGTCATTTATTTGTGACCACTTTAATTCATTCTTCATTATGACTGCTCCTGGTACATATGAAATATGCCATGATGTTGTTAATTGTGATTTGTTGAATATGCCACAATTACTTAGGAAAAATCACAGTTTATCATTGCTAGGTTCTCATACAATGCTAAGACAATGCCCTCCCCCGAAACCCATTATTGCTTCATATGTGAATTAGGTAATTAATTTTAGTTTCAAGATTCATTAGAATGATGTAGAGCAATGTGAATCTCTTTTTCAGATTCTCTATTAAACAAAATGAAATTGCCTATTCAATTTTGGGAACTTACACCACTTGGATATCCCAGGTGGGACCTTTGTGATCATAAGACTGAGAGTAACTTTGTCATTCTTCATATTTAGCTCTGGTTTGTTTTAATACCATGCATCATATTAAGCTACAGCAGGTTTACACAATCACTCTATGATTTACACACTTTAGCTGTTATAAACTGATCTTGTATATTGTGCTAAACCAAAATCAAAACATATTTATGACTTACTGATACGTGAAACCAACTATTTGAAAGCTCAGTCTCTGTCTGTGCTGGATAACAGCTTTTTTTAAAAAGAAAAAGATGTACCCTGCTTTCAAATGAAGTCTTAGGCACATTCTTGTAAATATTCTTGATTATTTGCTACAGATATTGTGAGAAGAATATCGAGGCCATAATTTCAAAAAGCTTAACTCGGTTGAAATTGCCTCCCATCCACCATCAATTTTAAAATTTTGTTTGTAAAAATGTAATTGATTTTATAAAAGTTATTGACTCTGGCAGGCTGCTTCTGGATGCTGTCATTTTCTATACTATCAGGGGAACAATGTGTATGCTTAAAATGCAGAATTTAATTACTATATGAGGATATGGCAGCATTTCATTAATAGAAGATAGGGAGTTTAAAAGTGCATACCAAATAATATTGAATTAAAGATAAGCATGTATAGAGATCTGTATAACTAAATTTGTGTCAACATTGTGTTATATATAAGTTTTCCAGAATGTTAAACTGGCCAAAAATAGGAGAACTCATTCCTAGCTGCATCAATGCTTCTTGTTAGCATCACCAGAACCAAAATTGGGCAAATTGTTATGGGATGTGACGGGGAACAAGTTTTAATTTAAAATTGCATAGGGATTGCAGTATCCACAGTGTGACATATATGCTCTTCCTAATTTAGGAATTGCATATAAATGAATGAACTCTCTAGAGCAAGTATTGTGAATTTAGATTTTGGCAGCAGCCCCCCTCTTTCCCATAGCAGAAATCTGGCACAATGTCTGGCCACTTTTTCAGAATGTTTAGATAATAACAACACAATATTTAAAAGCATCTTATTGATTAGGAGCAGGATCTCAATAAAGTTGTTAAATGCATTTATCAAGCTTTGCTGCTTTCTAAAGCCAATTGTTTTTGAAGTGGACCCAAAATAAATGGTTTGGAGAGGATAGCATTTTAATGTCTGACTCTTTTGTCTAACTGGAGACTATTTCACTATGTTCTGTCTATATTGTGAAAGAATATATATAGATTTCAGATGAGATGTTCTGGGATTCCTATTTTTCTACACATATTCCACAGTTTGACATAATGCACATTTGAAGGCCTTTCTATAAAATGCTCCAATGCTTTTCTAGTCCCATTCTTGCTATAGTTAATTGCATTTCTGCACTAATTAATGGATAAGTAATCTAAGTTTAGAAAAGTGTCTTTAGTTATGAAAAGTACTGTAAACATGAAATTTGCCAAGGTCTAAGAATAAGAGGAAGAACAAAAAGCAACTTTATTTAAGTTTTCAGAAAAAATAAGTTTCCTATCATTTATTAATAATGGTTGCTCCTTATTTTTAATCTTGCCAAATCAAATAAGAAAGAGACATAAAAGTAATATTGTACAAATCTGCAGAAAGTTTTAAAATCCTTATTTTGAAGTTTAGTCTATTTTTATCTTGGGACAAATATTTATGAAATGGGAAGATATCATAGTCTATGAATTTGGACTGAGGCTCACTAGAACAAAAGAGCACTTGAGAATTTATTACAAGTAAAACATCCTATGATTTTACACGAAGGATGAATTTGTCTTTCCCACACCCAACATAATTCTATTTTTGCATAGTGTGGGATGACCTTTGTAGAGTGGGGATGGAGTTATATTTATCATTATGAGCTAGTTGGAAGTAAAACTAGCCAAGATCTCAGAAGTGATGAAAACACACATGATACTAATATGATTCTTAAGTATTGAGATCAAAAATGTAAAATGTTGGTTGTGTGAAATAGCTACAGTATGGAAAAAATCTACAGCATACCATTAAAATGAAACAAATTATGCAACAAGCATCAGGAATGGGTATCTGACTACATGCTTCTCTCTAAGGAGCCAGATATGATTGGCAGAAGAGTACTATTCTTACAGAATGTAGTATGGAAACTGGAATGGTAGCAGCTGCTTGATGTTATTTTATTTGTATCCTTTTATCCTGTAAAATTATCCTGATAGGGCTATTGTTATTACATAATAATCTAAGAGCCACACTTTCTTTACTCTATCTAAAACAGATATAGAAATAGCTAGTAGATACTATTCTAGTTCCATTCCTTTATTTGAATGTTTATTCAAGCTTTCTTGACCAAAAATGGTAAGCCAAGAAAGGTGATTTTTTTTAAAGGTTTGATCCTTTTCTTTCACTAAACACCCTTGCAATGCAACTGCTTTAAATCAATTCTTGGATCTGCTTTTCAGGCATTTTTCTCATTTTTGTTCCTTGGCTTTCATTTTTGTTGCTTAATAAAAATTTTCATTTAAATTTAAAAACGTGTCTTGAAGCCTATTTTTTCAACCAGTGAAGTCAGTAATTGGGGCTCTTCAACTTGGGAACACTCTGCAAATAGCTCTCTATTTAAAATCTGGATAGAATGATACATAGTAGTACAAATACTGTGAAAGTAGTAGAATAATGTTATCTCTAGGTTAACATAAGCCAAACAAACTATAGTATGGCTCAATGCAATGAATGAAACCAGAATACATATATATTTTATCATATTGATGATGGGTCACAGCCAATGCAAAAATAAGTGGAAATACTGTAAAAAAAAAATTCATCTTGTGGCTTCTTATGAAATGTTGGACTGAAGATGGCTCTGTGAAAAGTAGAGGTTATGATCACAGCAGAATGAAGAGTTGGTGAGTAGACTGACTTCAATAATTCTTCTCCAGACTTCAATAATTCTTTCTCCAGACAAATTGCCCACATATACTCCAGGCAACTGCCCTTCACAAGGAAGCCACAAGACACTGTTCTCCAGTTGGTGTATAGCTCTGTGAAACAAGAAATAGCCATCTTGCCCAAATCATGGTTAGACCCTTGGAAAGGACACTGAGTTTACATACTTGGTTTTCTAATCACTTTCAAAAATTGCTTGTTAACTGCTTTTCAGCTAGTAGAAATCTTTCAGATCACAGTTTTTATAGTACTGAGTGAGTTTTCTTCAGCAAAAGAAGTTTGAATGACAAGTTTTAAGAAATAAAAACATGAAAAGAAATAATAGGGCATTATTTGAAGGGATTAAAGATTGTTAGAAGTAAAAGAATGGAATATAAAGTTGATTTATTTGATCAGAGTTAAAATACTTATATTATAATATACAGTGGTGCCTCACAGGACAAGATTAATCCGTTCTGGAAGAACGCTCTTAGCATGAAATGCTCGTAAAGAGAAATGCAGTTTCCCATAGGAAACAAT
>JANHZU010005334.1:0-12617 GCA_032468055.1 Acrochordus granulatus | reverse complement strand
GAGGGGACTTCCTGGAGATTGAATTGGGAGTCTGAAGTCTCAGGGAGTTCTCTCTTGAATGCCTTTCACTTAATTTATGCTGTTTACACAGCAAGTGAGGAGAGCTCCGATGTGAGATTTCCCACATGAGCTGATCACGCGGTGCTCATTGCGATCAGGAACATCGACCTGCCACCATGCGGTAGCGTAGGCAGAACACATGCATGCACACTGCCGCCCATATGGGAATGGAATAAACTGTGTGAGGGGAGAGTCGGCAGAACACGCGTGCGCACTTGCGTTAGCAGAACTCTCACACGGGGTTGCTGTCTGCAACAATGGAGTAAAGCACGAGGTAAGAGTTGGCAGAATGTGCGTGTGCGCTTGGTACGTCAGCAGAACTCTTGTGCGGAGTTGCCTGAACGGGAAATACAGAGCGCACTTACTGATGACATGCAAGGTTTGGCACTAAGTTTCCTCATCTCGTGAGTCACGGTTCATCTAGTGGAATATTTTTGATTAAATTTTTTGCTTGTCCTGCGAGTTTCTCGTCTTGTGAGTTACTCGTCTTGTGAGGTGCCACTGTATATCCTTAATATAATAAGGATATATAATATGGACTTTTGCTGACATTAGGATTGAAAATGATGAGGATTTAAGCATTTGTTCATAGATAAGAGATGGGATAAGGGAAGAGATCATTTGTTGTATTGTAAGAGAAGCTGATAAGTATTTCTTTTTAAATTTCTTTTCTGAAGCTGTTTTTAGTTAGAATTTTATTGTTGTAATCTTTAATAAAAGTACTATTTTAAAAAAAAAACTTTTTATTTTGCAATGGGTTCCATGACAGTTTTTCAAGACAGCAAACATGTCTATCTGGGCAAGTTTAATGTAAGGAGAACAGAATAGTTCATAGAACAGTAAATCAGATATCCTCTTTAAAATGTGACTGATGATCTCATCATTTTGTAATGCTGCCCTGATCCATAGGATCACGGGATTGATTCATACGATAGTCTAACAGTTGCTGTTGTACTTTTGAACTCTTTGGACTAGCAAAATACTTTAGGCATAAATTGTGTGTTTTAAAGCAATAACATATTTTGTGATATGCAGTTACATAGCAAATACACTTATAAAATACATTTGAATCCATTACATCCCAGATTATTTGAGAGTACAAAATTAGAAACTAGAAGCAATTTAATTTTTGGCAGTCATTTCAAATAAGCAGTTGGATAATTTTCCAAAGACAATTTATTTCCAGCAAGTGCAGAGGGCACAGTGAATGACAGAGTGTTATCTAACCCATTTTTATGTAAACATTTTAATTGCAATGTAATATATGTGCAACTGTAGATGAATGGGAAAAATAAATGATATTGGCAAAGCCAATAAAAAATTGCTATAAACCAAGGTTTCTATAAAAAGGCTTGGATTTAGTTTGCATGCAATTACAGTATAGGTGCACATTTTTAGAAATTTGAAATAATTTCTACAGGGTATAGATCTACATTCAAAAAAGTGTTACAGAAATATTTTCATGACCAGTGCTCAGAAAGAATGTTGATTCAAAATTACTCTCTAAATGACAATGCTTGAGCATAGACTTGGCCCTAAATCTAATTAATAGTCTTAATTCAACCACTGTCACACTGACTCCCAAGCAGCGCTTGTCCAGGGAACATTTCCATATAAGTCTGATACATACATAGATAGACAGACAGACAGACAGACAGACAGACACAGATCATTTTATATTGCTTGCTTCAACAGTATTTGTGAATGCATTTCATACTGCTAAAGAATGTACAATGCAGCAACAAAGAACTTTCTACCAAAATTACCTAACATTTAGAGAAGAAAAATGTACTTATTTTGGGATGGAATGATAAATTGCAAGAGTCTGCTGCTTTAATCAATAATCATCACAATTACAGCCAGGATTTTGTACTGCTGCTAGTTCAGCTTTAGAATGGGTATCTTGAGACTTTGGGAGTCATGGAAAGATTGTCTGCTGGCTTTGAGTTATGCAAAATATAACTTTTATCTTGGCAGATAGCATACAATGGAAAGCATTTGGTTAAAAATTAATGTTAGTACAGATTTATACAATTAATTGTGACATTGCCTGAGAGGCTCCTAATGCATTTGGTTTATTCTCTGCAATGGAGGAACAGTGTGAAATTTCCAATAGTATGAGGTTAGGAGGTGACAGCTACAAATATCCATACAGAATTTAATTTCCTTTCTGGATTCAGCCTGAATATAATAGAAATCGAATTGTTAAATTTTACAATATCTGTCTTTCATAGATCCATTTCTTAGCATCATTTGAAAATTGTAAGAATTGTATTTGTATTCTTAGCAAATTATACTCACAGAATAGTAAGGATAGAGTTGGTATGGAAAAGTACCCCCATTATTTTTTAACATTTTTACACAGATTATTTTAAGCAATAATATCAGTATTAAAATAATACTGATAAAAATGTAGATAATATTGCTACAGATTAGAGTGATTTGAGAAATGGCTGAATCTCTCAGAATCAGATTATAAAAATAATTTCTGGCTAAATTTAAGCTCTGGGAGAAACATAAGATTCAATCAATTGTTGCAAATAATTTGATCTCAGGGTCATAAGTGCCTTAAATTAAATCCTTCTCAACAGGATCCAATCTGAATCATTAAAGCATGTCATGCACAATCTATAATCACTGTAAATATCACTAATTTGTGCTTGATTTATGATTAAGTACAGTGGATGTTTGTTCCTAATTGCCTGTTTTGAAGTACTAGAATTAAGCTGGGAAAAAAGGTCTTACTTACATTACCGGTATGTCTTATCTTACATAATGAAATAATTTATCCCAAGAATATTGCTTCAGCTACAGTATTCTTTATTCCATTGTCTTTCTATATCTGAATTGTATTTGCATTTTCTAAAAAATGTCCATGCTTGCATGTTTATGTGATTTTGTAAATTTATCAGGCTTGCCTGGAATCCAACCCCCTCACTGGTTTAAGAAAAGCTGTTAAGCTTATTACCTTTTGCAAGAAAATACATAACTGTAGCTTTGGCATAACCTGCCATGCACACACAATTTATTCTGTGGGCATTGTTCTGTAGGTGCTTCAGTTCTATATGACATCAAGATTCTTTAATATATAACAAACTGATGATCGTTCAAAGGTCATACAGATATTCCTCATTTAGCATCTGCTTCAGAAAGTGACATTTGCAGTTATAACAGTGATGAAAATGAAACGACCAGTCCTTACATTAATGAGCAACCAGTCCTTACATTCTGAGCTTTGTAGTTCTGTAAATCAAAGGAAAGTTGAAGTAAGATCACAAGCACTGTCATGGTTTCACTTAGTGACTGCTATTATGTAAATCAAAGGAAAGCTGAAATAAAATCATGAGCACAGTCATGGTTTCACTTAGTGACTTAGTAACCAAGTTGTCAGTCCCAATTGTGGTCACTAAATGAAGACTACCTGTATTCAAACTACAAAGAATTATTTGATACTACTGAATTGGAGAACTCTGAGAACTGCTTCATAAATAGACAGACAGACAGATGGATAGATAATAGATTATATGCCAGCAAGTAATTTTTGACTCTTAGCAGTCTCTGTGGATAGATTTTCTCTAAGATGATCTTAACCTGTTCTTTCAAGTTTTTCAATGGTACAGTCACTTCCACTACAACAGATTCCATCCACCTGCTGGTCATCCTCTTCTTGTCTTTCTTTCCATCCTTCCTAGCATCAAAGCCTTTTCCAGGCTCTGGAAGAGCTGGATCTTTGCATAATGTGTCCATAGTAGGATACGTTGAATCTGATCATCTGTGTCTCAAATAAGAACTCTTAGTTGAATTGTTCAATGACCCATTGGTTTGTTTCTTTGGCTGTCCATGTCTTTTTCAGTCTACTCTGAAGTCCAAAATGAACAAAACTCTTCCTATTCTGCTTGTTTGTATCCAATTTCCCCTTCCATGGAGATTTGCAGGGGATGTCATGGCTTGCATGATTCTGATCATTGTAGGTATAGAGACATCACAGCATTTGAATATTTTTTCCCAGAGCTTCATAGCTGCTTTACTCAGTGCTAGTCAGCAACATATTTCTTGATTGCTTGATTGTATCTTTACTGCTGTTGGTTGTTCCTAAAAGGCAGAAGCTAGACTCAACCTCATTGTCAATTCTAAGTCTCATTGTTCTACCTGTTGTCATTAGTCTGGTCTTCTTTACAGTATGTTTAATTTTCCTCCCATTTTTCACTTTGTTCTTTGACTTGTACTTGGGCTTGCAGATCTTTTACATTTTTAGCTATCAAAGTAGTGTTATAACAGCATAGTTCAGATTATTGATATTTTTCCTCCAATTTTAAGACTATGCTCATCTTCTTCCAATATAGGTTTCCTTTATGTATATACTACATATAGGTTGAATATATTTGGGGAGAGTACGCAGCCTTGTCTCACTCTTTTGCCAATCTGGAGCCAGTGTTTTTCATAATTTTACATCTCTATTATGGCTTTGTGAGAACAATGAGATGCTCTGGGATTCCCATTTTTCTGACCATATTCCACAGATTGATATGAACGACTTTTCGACAATCAATGAAACATATACTGATTTTTTTGTATCTGTTGGCTTTTTCAGTTACCCAGTATGTATCACAATAATGTTTTGTGTTCCTCAAATTTGGAATCTGTTTTTCTATGTATGGCTCTAATCTGCATTAGATGATCCATGACATTATTTTGCTAGTATATAAAAGTCGAGTTCATCGCCAGTGAGGCACTACCTTGTGTGCTCTGAAGAAGATGAAACCAATGCCAGAGGTTCAACCAGATGTCGTCAGAGGAACCAGACAAAGAGTGTCGCATTCCATAAAAGTATGAGATGTAATTTACAGAAATCCATACTGGCTTGGTCATTGCCCAGGCTAACAAGGACCTTGCTAGATGTTGTTGGGGTTCCTGGACATCTAGTGAAAAATGGGCTGCAGGACTCCACTGGAGAAGGAAATGGCAACTCACTCAAGTATCCTTGACAAGAAAATCCTATG
Source organism: Acrochordus granulatus (assembly GCA_032468055.1). Taxonomy (NCBI): domain Eukaryota; kingdom Metazoa; phylum Chordata; class Lepidosauria; order Squamata; family Acrochordidae; genus Acrochordus; species Acrochordus granulatus. The sequence goes on along the minus strand of JANHZU010005334.1, from coordinate 7,557 downwards.
GACAGTAACAAAAGGCTAAAACATAGGACTCCAGAAAATAAGCCTCACAGATCAGAGGGAATTACAAACAGATTCAGAAAGAGTAAAGTGGCTGGGCCAAAGCCAAAAGGAAGCTCAGTTGTGGATGTGAATGGAGGTGAAAGGGAAGTCCAGTACTGTAAAGAACAATATTGCATAGGAATCTGGAACATAAGATCTGTGAATCAAGGTAAGATAGATGAAATGGCAAGATTGAATATCAACTTTATGGGAATCAGTGAACTAAAATAGACAGCAATGGGTGAATTTAATTCAGATGACTATTATGTCTACTACTGTGGATAAGAATCCCTGAGAAGAAATGGAGTAACCATCATAGTCAATAAAAGAATGGGAAAAGCAGTACTGGGATACAATCTCCAAAACAACAGAATGATCTTGGTTTGAATCCAAGGCAAACTATTCAACATCACAGTAATTGAAGTCTATGCCCCAACTACCGATGTGAAGAGGTTGAAGTTGACCAGTTCTATGAAGACCTACAACAACTTCTAGAACTCACACCAAAAAAAAGATATCCTTTTCATCATAGGGGATTGAAATGCTAATGTAGGAAATCAAAAGTTAACTGGAATAACAGGCGCCTTTGGCTATGTAGTAGAAAATGAAGCAGAGCAAAGGCTAACATAATTTTCTCAAGAGAACAAGCTGGTCATAACAAATATACTTTCCCAACAACCCCATGTGTAGACGACTCTGCACATGGACATTACCAGATGGTCAATAATAAATCAGATTAATTATATTCTTTGCAGCCAAAGATGGAGAAGTTCTATAGAGTCAGTAGAAAAAAGACCTGGAGCTGACTGTGACCGGTCCCATCACTTCCTGGCAAGCAGAAGGGGAAGAAATGGAATCAGTGGCAGATTTCACCTTCTTGGGCTCCAAGATCACTGCGGATGGTGACTGTAGCCATGACATTAAAAGACACTTGCTCCTTTGGAGGAAAGCTATGTCAAACCTAGACAACATTTTAAAAAGCAGAGCCATCACCTTGCCAACAAAGGTCTATATAGTCAAAGCTATGGTTTTCCCAATAATCATTTTGGCTGTGACAGAACCACAAGGAAGGCTGAGCACTGAAGAATCAATGTGGTGCTGGAGAAGACTACTGAGGGTCCCTTGGACTGCAAGGAGATTAAACCAATCACTCCTACAGGAAATCAACCCTGACTGCTCATTGGAAGGACACATACTGAAGCTGAAGCTCAACTACTTTGGCCACTTAAGGTGAATAGAGGACTTATTAGAAAAGACCATGAAGCTGGAAAAGATTGAAGGCAAAAGGAAAAGTGAACAGCAGAGGATGAGATGGTTAGGCAGCACAGTCAGTGTGATGAGAATGAGTTTGAACATACTCTGGGCAGCAGTGAAGGGCAGGGAGGCCTGGCAGGCTGCTGTCCATGGGATCATGAAGAGTTGGACACAACTGTGCGACTGAACAACAACAAAAAAGTAGAGATACTGTAGAATAGTTTGCACATTTTGTTCACTCTCCTTTTTTGGTATTAGAATGGAGATGTACCTCCTCCAATCAGTTGTCCAATATATCATTCTTCAGATGTGCTGGTATAGCTTGGTTAGAATCCTGATTGTTCTTTTCTGCTGTTTTCTATATTTCAGTGAGTATTCTATCAGTTCCTCTAGCTTTTTGACTTAGTAATGACTGGAGTGCTGATCAAGCTTCATAGTCTAGTTGTAAAGGCTCTTGTAAGTAGGGAATATCTTCTAAAGTATCTTAGGTGTTGACATCTTTACTGTAATAGTGCTTCAGTATACTTCTTCCATCTTACTTTAATCTCTTTTGAATTGGTTATTATCTATCGATTGGTGTCCTTTAGCATTCCAAGTCTGTTACTATCTTCAGTGTCTTTCAAGCTATTGTTGTAATAGTGCTGTTTTTTCTTCTTCTAACAGATCCCTGAAATTCTTTAAGTTCCTTCCTGAATTTGATATCTATCTTGGCTTTGGCTTCTCTTCTCTCCTTGGCAATTTCCACTGTTTGTTCTGCCATCCAGTTTGCTTTCTTCTCTGTCTCCATTTTTGGTGGTCTCTTTTCATGTTCATCCTTAACTTCTTTAAGTTCATTCCATAATTCCTCTGGTTCACTACCAATGACATTCAGGATTTCAAAATGATTCTTGATGCTCTTCTTGAAAATGGGGGTATATTATCAAGATCATATTATGGAAGCTGACTTTCTTCTTCTTTAGCTTAACCTGAAGCTTGCACATGAACAGTTCATGATCTGTTCCATAGCCAGCACCTGACCATGTCTTTCATTCTATAACTGAGTTCCTTTGCTTTCTTTTAGCAATAACATGGTCACTTTTATTTCTATTATTTCTATATACTCCATCTATGATATCTATGCACAGAGATGTCATTTTGGTTGTTTGAAGACAACTTTGGCTATAAAAAACAATTGGAGGGGTAGAAATCGATAGGCTAGTCTACTGCTTCATTTCAGGTTCCTTATCATGCAATTCACCTATATTTTCCTTTTTCATGTTTCCAACCATGACATTCCAATCTCCAATCACAAGCAGTATATTTTATTTGCTTATTCTCTTGATTTCAAATTGAATTCAATAATGCAAATAATCAACTTCTTCTTCTGCATTGGTGGTTGAAGCATAAACTTGAATGATTGACATGTGAAATAATTATCCCACAATGCCTAATTGATATTATTTCATCACTGGTTAATTGTAGTCAAGAACTATTCTTGATATACCCTTCCTCACTATATAAACAATAAAATTTCTTTATTTTTCATGTTGTGAGTAAACAACAGTGTGATTTTCTGACTAAAAATATGTGATCTCAGTCCAATAATTTGCTGATGCCTAAGATACCAATTTGCAGTTGTTCCATTTCACTTTGATGATGTGTTGAGCTTTCCTGTGTTCATAGTATTATGTTCCACATTTCTCTCATAGTTCTATTTCTTCAACTGAGGATTTTCTTTTCCTGTATGTCAACATCATCAACTATGTCCCAGAGCCTTTAATCTAGCCATGTCATAAGCACCATTATTACTCAAAAAATCTTCAGTTTTTCCTCACTAGCATGTTGAGGGCCCTCCAAACTGAGGAGCTCATAAAAGATGGCAGAACATAGATAACTTCTCTAATTTTTAAATTGAATGTAGTAGGGTGGAAAATTATAATTAGTCCATAAATACTGTATATTCAGCCAGTACTTCTAAAGCCTTATGTAATATATTAAGAAGTGCATAAGATATGGAAGATCTATAGTTAAATCACCCACACTAAGGAGTTTAGGTATTGCAAGAGTAAGAAAATATGACTGTGTTAGCACATCTCTTAGACAGCACAAATTTGGGATGGATAAAGTAGCCTGTTTCAATATGATTCTCTCCATGTATATTTAAATACTATTGCTGTCACTCCCAATTACCATGATCCCTGGCTGAAAAAGCTAGGAGGTGAATTTAGTATATGTGGATTTACCAGGGAGAGGAGGGCTGTCACATTTTCTAAATAAGATTCATAGCAACCGCTCTTACAGGCCCATTTAAGCTATTCGTTTTAGTCAACGTTAACATAATTATTTCATCCGTTTCAGTATGTAAGAACTTGGAGACTCATTCATGCCTTTAAATCACATTCCCTAAAAGTGTTGGGTAGGGAAAGGCAAAACTATAGTTTCTTGTAACTTCTGAGTATCCAGAAGAAACGTGAGATAGATAATGTTGCACAGTACAGAAACATATAAATTTTAATTATATAAAGTTAGTTGAATTGAACACAAAGAAGTATAATCCTGTTTTTAACAAATATAACAGTTTGAATGTATGAATGGCATTTTGAGGCTATAATAGAAAACCCAACTGCTTAGATGTATTTTGATATTTGTATTGTTTAAAGGAATATACATAGGAGTATCCTACATATATCTTAAATTATACAGTATTAATGAAAAGATTCTAGGTAATCGAGGAGAAAGTTTTCAAGCTACCTATTCAGATATGGAAAAAGTAAATTTACATTGGCTTTGGAAGAGAAAGATGGGATGAGAGTCATTCAGCTGAAAATACTGTATGTTCTCAATAATTTATCATAAATGTTACAATCTTAATTTCTCATTTTAATGGTGCTATTTGTAGTGTAATTATAGCATTATAATAGGTGCAAGCTATATTTTTTGCTTAATAGGCATTTACTTCTTTTATAAATACCTAATTTAAATGTATGTCAATGAAACTCCATGTCCACGTAATTATAGACAATATTACTGCTGACTTCTGGTTGAACCTATTTTTTTTTCTTCAGCTTCAAAAGACTTTGGAAAATGTGCTGCAGAAATTTGATAATAAACTTTATCTTTTAAATTTTAAAACTATGTTTTATATCCTGAAACATATTTTTAAAACAAACTACAGGCATTCTGTATTAAAATCTCTACTTTTTTTACTAAAGTTAATTGGAATGTAAATATTACATATTATGCAAACAAATAGATCATACATAATCTCGATAAAGTAAATTATTTGATGTCTGGTCAAGAAACTGGATATTCTAGTTCAGATATCGCTAATTAAATCCAGTCTAGCATGTTTTGCACATAGCCAATGAGCTTTGATTACAAACAGCAAAGCATTCTGTAAGCTTTCTTCCAGTTACATTTCATTCCTAACCATTCCTATAATAGAAGCTTAACAGAGATTGTGCCGGTTTGCTGTCTTCTTTGTTGCTACTTAGCAATTCCTTCTATTTTGGAATTCTAGTCAATGCTTATCTGTGAAAGTTGACCCCTTGCTGTGAAATTCTGACACTATTCTTAACAGTGGTTGTTTACAGTTCTTACTATGTGGTTTTAAAGTGTAGATTTATTCAGATTTAATCATGCATAATGGGGGCCACAATGGTCTACTGGGTGTGTTGATGGAAAGTCGGAAGTTCAAGTCCCAAGCACCACGTAACAGTGTGAGTTCCTGTTATTTATCCCAGCTCCTGCTAACCTAGCAGTATGAAACATGAAAATGCAAGTAGATAAATAGGTACTGCCTAATTCAGTGGGGAAGCATTCCATGCATCTTGGCAAATAGTCTTGCTAGCCACATGACCATGGAAGTGTCTTCAGACAATACTGGCTCCTTCAGCTGTGAATCAGAGATGAGCACCGCCCCCACCCCCAAGTCAGACACAACTGGTCAGGGGAAACCCTTACCTTTTTTTAACTTTATCATAATAGTTATTTAGGCCTCTAAAAGCTAGGCTGCCCTGTTGTTCATTAGATACTATCATTATTATACATCTCCAATTCCTGCACATGGTAGAACTATTCTTGCTCTCTAATAACTGGGGCTATTACAAAATTAGCACATAAATCATCAGGATCATGGTGAGATCTCCCACTGCATATTAGTATCTTGGTAATTGGAGAACTGATTACTTTTTCCTCTGACAGTGATCTATAAAAGTAGTTAGATTACCTAGATAAATGTTGTCAAAATCTTAGTCTGGAATTGTAATTTCCAACCTAGAAATTAATTAGCACAAAATATTTATCAAATTTCACAGCTAGACTGATCTGATACTGTTGGAAGTCATAAACTTTATGTAAATGCATATTATTAAACTAAGCAAATGCCTGTTTGAACTAGTTGTGAATTAATTTTTACTAAATATTTGTTATTAATACTGATTGATTGAATTTATTTATATTTCTGTAGAACTGGATGCATGTTACGAAGAGAATTTGCATTGAAAACAATGAATGAAGGGAAGAATTGCAAAATTTGAAATAAGAATATGGGTGCAATCCCATGACCCTAACCTAAGCCTATTGATTATATTTTAGTGAGAATGTTGAGGAAACATGCATGTGTCTAACTGGTGGCTTAATGTATCATGCAGTCCCAGAAATTTAGTTTTGATAAACCATAGTTAAACCATAGATGTGTCATATGTAAATAATCATGACCAAAAAGATTTAATTAAAACTCTATATCCTGTGCCCAAAAAAATAAATACAAACAAATCAAAAATGAAGTAGGAATGTATTTAAAAAGATGCCAGTTTACTTTGGTTCCTCATATTCATGAGTTGCAGATCTTTAAAAGAAGTGATAAACAAGTCAATATTTAGTACAAATCATCATTCTCACTGTTATTCCATTATGGTGTCCATATTTGTGTGTGTGTTTGTGTATGCATATGGATACACACATCTATTTATTTACCCTCAAAATAAGTATTTTTAAATCTATGTTTTCCCAAAATATATTTATACAATTATGCAGTTTGTATTCAGAACTACACCATAATGTCTGGAAAGTGTTCTTATTCAGGATATAAGTGTCTTGCTTATTTCAGAACAATAAATGAGAAAGTAAAGCAACTAAATAGGTAGGGACAAGACAACATAGGCCCACAGCTACAGAACTCAGACAAAGCTGGGCTGAGTAATAAAAAAATCTGTCCCACAATTTTAGGCAATTATCAGTCAGATTTCTCAGGAAAGACTGTGTTTGCAGTATTTAATCATGTATCTTAGAGCTCTTAGTAATTTCAACAACTGCAATTCTTAGCTCATTTAATGGTCTCCATATTCTACATGTGCTCCTTATATCCTCTGGGTAGTTTTATAATGTTTTGAATCCATTTTTGGCCCAATAAGCTAATTACTGACTTACTGATTTTCTTCAGTTTGATCAGTGCTAGATTTTTCTTTTACTTTGCCATAAACAGGACAATAACCAATACATATAGTCCTCATTAAATGACCACTTTTACTGCAGCATCTTTTTCTAATCTTGGTTTAATCTGAGCTTCAGCTTTTTCAGCATTTTTAAAATTTCAAGTGTATGTACACTTCCTTGATTTCCTGTCCTTTCCGTCTTGAAAATATAGCATCTTTTTTTCTGATAACTTCACTAAGTTTTCTGCTTAACTAGAGTTGTACAAAGCTTTAAAGGAGTGCTTTAGTTCAACAAAACTCTGGCTAGAAGCAAATTTGTAAGTAAAAGCAAAAGAAAAGGAATTTTTGAATGCATTGTAGCCTTTCAAAGCACTAGTAGATTTAGGTGCTTTATTACTGGACTACTCACAGTAATATTTGGCATAACAACTTTAATTTTGTTTTCATATACAAAGAATGCTGAAGACAGTGATGGGGTAGTGATTGGCTGGTTATTTACAACAGTACCTGGGAACCCATCAGTTTAAAGCCTTATTAAAGCCTATCAAAGATTTTTTGGAATGGCAAAGCTAATACAGTGGTGCCTCACAAGACGAGACGAATCCGTTCTGGAAGAACACTCTTAGCGCAAAATGCTCATAAAGCGAAACAAGGTTTCCCATTGAAAACAATAGAAAACTGGATGATCCATTCCACGCCCCCCCAAATATTCACCAAAAAAATCATTTTCAACGGAATTTGATGTAGAAATGATTGTCCCTAACATATGAAACAAGTAACCATGATTAACACATGATATAAAGCAGAAATAGAGCAAACTAACCAGCACTTACGGATCTGCTTCAAGGCA
>JANHZU010005333.1:313267-326308 GCA_032468055.1 Acrochordus granulatus | reverse complement strand
GGAGGCACAATCCTATGAGTGAGCTAGAAGTTTTAGCCTAACAAATAGAAGGCTTAGGAGAGACAGGATAGCTGTCACTGGAAAAAAGGTGTTGATTTATTTTCCATAGGACCTGCAGGCATGCAATGGGTGGAAGCTCATCAGACAGAGATCTAACCTGGAAATAAGGATGAATTCCCTGACAGTGAGAACTATTACACAGTGGAACAGCTTTCCTCCAGGAGATTTTCAAGAAAAGATTGGGCAACCATTTGTCTGGGATGGTATAAGGACCCCTGCCCTTGTAGCCCTACAATTCTTCAATTCTAGCACGGTTTGGGACAACCAGTAAGGAACTGGAGTAGTGATGAACAATTAGTTGAATGGACCAGATTGATACCAGTCCTCAGATTCTTCTTGGAGATGAGTTTCAACTTAGAAATCAGAGTTGTAGAGGATATTGGAAGACCTAGATGCTAATAAAGGCTGTCAACATCCAGGCAAATTGATCACATCAAATCTATAGCTAGGATAATACACTAAATCATTCCAACGTGTTCTCTCATGGATCAAGCTGCCTTTTTCACAAGTCGGCTGGGCCCAAATCTGTGTGTTCTTGTCATGAAGATCCAGACCACAGGTGAGACTCAGAGAGAAATGGAAAAACCACTAGATCAACTCTGGTTCAAACTGCGGCCCTGACTCAGTACCACGCACTTTCCAGATGCTTCATCCATCTTACATCATTGTCCTTGACTCTGTTCTTTAGGTGGGTCCTTGGGCTGCACGTCCTCAGGGTCCCCATCTTGTTCCCAGAGCCCTTTGTTGCTGAGCCCGACACATTCCCACGGGACGCTGTTTGGAAATGCAGGGCATGCCCCTCCCTCAATCTCACAGTACGTACTGCATTGCTGGGGAAAGACTTCAACAGTTCACAGATTGCCTTGGGATGATCCTTATGGTCTTCCACACTTGTTTGTTTGTTTGTTTGTTTGTCACATTTATTTGCCACTGATACATTTACCATTTATAGCGACTCTGGGAGGCTCACAATAGTTTATAACGATCAGTACGACAAAAAAATACAGCAATAGGAAAACACAAACAAAAAGACAAAACAATATATTTACAAGAATAAATGTAACATTTGAAAAAGAAAAGAACAAGATGAAAGGAACAAGGTGAGGGAGCAGAAAGAGGCGAAGCCTTCGGTTCAAAATCCACTTTATTGATGACACGCGGCTGTCTGGTCCCCAAGCTAATTCGCAGAACCACCTTTTTAGATTTTCCCTGAAGGCCAGAAGGGTGGGAGCTGACCTCACCTTGGGTGGAATGATGTTCCAGGAGCCATGACAGAAAAAGCCCGTCTTCTGGACCCGGCCAGCCGAAATTCCCTCGCTGATGGGATCAGAAGCGACCCTTATATGGCAGTATCCAGTGCACCCTGAATGGTGGAAATCCATATTTGTGTACATGGAGTTAGATTTTCCAAGATGTCTTCTTTGAGTAGGAACAGGCACATTTAATTTCTTTTTGAGTGTTCTGCTGGCAACCTTCTTTATTCATAGCTCTTCCGTCGGATCTGGGATCCAGAGCGTCTCCATAAGAAAGTTTTCTGACCTGGGATTAACCATTGGTGGAGAAACCAACAGGTCAGATGGACCAATGGTTTATATCCATGACCTACACCAGGAAGGGGACTGCAGTAGGGTACGTCAAATACTTGAAGGGCTTCAGTTGCACACACTGCTGCTTCCATCTTGAAGCAGAGCCATACATTCTGGTTGGAGTGAGGAACTTTGTAAAGAAAGAGAACCGAAAAAGCAAAACAGCCCTTACCTGTCCTGGCCCATAAACTTTTTTTCTCCCACGATTATTCTTTTCCCTACATTCTTTCAGGATGGGTGCCTGCAAGTAGGAGACCCGTTAATTGCCATCAATAAAGACCCATTGGTGGGTACTACACATGAGGAGGCTGAAAGGATAGTTGCAAAGGCTTTATTCAGGTAAACTGTTGCTTTGAAGTTCATGGGCACTGGAAGGGAACATCTGAAAGAGAGTTGGCGAGGGCATCTCCAAGGAATTTAGAGCTGATCTTGGGGAAAGAAGGAGTGAGCCATTCAGGAGGGACGGGGATGCACTTTACACAATCCAGAGACAGAAGGAAGCATGAGAAAGAAATTCAAAACAAGCCTGCCTTGATTTGGTTTGGTATAGTAGAGGATGGAGGAAGGAGAAACTTGGTTTCAAGATTCTGTCATTATTCAGGTAGTTCCGACTTAACAACCATTCGCTTACTCAGTTCTTCTAAAGATATTTATTTCTGTGCTTACTAGCAGCCTGCTTCTTTTAAGCATCCCTTTCTTTCTGGTCTTTCATAAGCAAGTTGCTCTTTTGTTTTTCAAGACATGAAGGAAGCACAGAAGGGGCCTTCATTCCAGGAAGAGGACAACTGCACCCAGGGCACTGTGCAAACAGCAGTGCCCCTTCGTTGCCCATGAGACTGGGGGACATCACCCCTTGCAGGTGGAAAGCCCACGTGAGGTCCCCCGAGGTAAGATTTCCAATCCTGATGAGCCAGCGGCGATTTTCATTCATCCAGGGAACTTCTTCACTTTCAGACTTGACCATCTTCCCCCTGGCAAGGGATAGCCCTGATCAGATTTGGGCCAGCTTGTTTTTTGCTCCCGCTCTCCACTGGTGGAGGCAGATGTTCTTTTGGAGGGCCCACTGCAAGAAGGCTCGAGTCAAACGCTTCCAGGGATCCAAAGATGAAAGTGTCCACCAGACAGGTAGTCAAGATCGGAGGCAGGGCTCAGCAAAGCCTGAGAAACCGAGGCCCTGAGCAACCAGTCCTGAGTGGGAAGTTATAAGGGAGGGGCAGCTCCGCTTAGCCTCCGTTCTCCCCAGTCGGCTTCTGCCAAGCATGTAAGAAATGTCGCAATCTTGGGATTAGGATTGCTGAATCAGAAGAAAAAAGCCATGTAGGCATTTGGGGCTAAATGTGAATTTGGCTTTTTTTATTTTTTTTTAAATTTGGCTTGATCAAGGATGTCTGTTTCTTTGCACCCTTGCCCTGTTCTGTTTAAAAGCGCATGGTGGCAGGAGTGGTTGAGATGCTGGGCCGTCCTAACCCTGACCTAACCCGAACAGCAAAACCATTCGAATCATCAAAACCTAAAATCAAAGTTTCATTTCTTTCAGTTTTCAGCAAAAAGTCCAGAAGCGGTAGAAAAGTGGAAACAAAGCTAGGCTGATTAAAACGGGGTTGCTGGCTACGCAGTTCTCAGTTTGCAGCTGAACCATAGTCTCTGCAGGCAAACCCTGTTTTTCTCCTTCTGCAATCCGTCCGTTCGTCTTGGCAGGGAATTTAGCCTACCGTGCAATCTGGTGACCCAATTAGCTGCCAGGCTGAGAGCGGAGAGGCAGCGGCATCCATCTCCTCCTCGTCAAGATTTATCCTCCTTAGAAGGGAGGCGGCAGCAATCACCATACGGCCCTCCTGACAGATTGCGGGAGGTTGGAACAATACCGCAGTGTTTCTCGGTTTTGGCACCTTTAAAATCGGTGTATGCTGGCCAGGGAATTCGGGGAGTCAAAGCCCACCTGCCTTAAAGCTGCTGAGGGGGAGAAGCCCTGCCCTACATGCAGGAGAAACAGCACCGCAATTTGTCTTGTCAACTGTGATGAAATCCAACACCCAGTTGCCCCAGGCGGCATAATCGGCGAGTGGTGGGACCGTGGGAGTTACAGCACAGCACCCTCTGAAGGTCCTGCTTCTCAGCCTCGGGAACTTTAAGGTGGGTGGACTTCAGCTCCCAAAATTCCACCAGCCGAATTGGATCCAACATTATTTTCACTAGAGGGAAGTAAAGTCCACCTCCGTGGGATCCAGAAGTCTTGACCCGTCTGTGCTTTGCACACCCTGATTTCTTGCCTGGGTCGTTTTATCCCACTGCCGTTTCCTTCTCCGCAGAGCAGACGCAGCAGCCAGTTTCCTGCGCCTTCTCCCTCTCCAGATGTCTGCCCACAGGAGGGCATCATTTCCGGTAAGGAGACTTTGCAGTGGAGCTAAAAAGGACATGGGATTATGATGGGATCTGGACCTTCTTGGAACGCTCATAAGAACCTTCAGAGGAAAGAGCATGACCTCCTGTGGTCCAAAAAAGACCCGCGGGGGTGCAGCGGTGAATGTGCTGGACCAAGAATGGGGAGATCCGGGTCAAAGTCCCCATCAGTCACGGAAATTTACTAGGTGTCTTTGAGGCAAATGCTCATTCCTGATCCAACCTAGCTACCTTCCAGGACTGTTGTGGGGGGAAAATTGGGATTCTGTAGACCACCTAACTGGAAGCCTTCTTCTAAAGCTTTTCCTGCAGCTCTGTTGCTCTGTTTGTCTTCAAGTGATGTCAGTTGTTACTGAATACCTTAAGATTAAGAATGGAAAAATTGGAACGTGGGAGAGGTAGTATGAGACAAAAATAGGAAAACAATTGAAGGGGACAATGTTTTTTACTCGGGACACCCCCATTTTTGCCTTGGGCACTCCCATTTTCTGGGCCTAGTTATCATTTGCTCCTAATACTTTTCCAAAGTGGTACTCAAGGAAAGAAAAGATGGCTGACTGCCCATTTTCTCTTTCCTTACAGCTCCTGCTTCCCTTTCGACCAAGGCATCATCTTCAGCCCCCAAGCCAAAAGTACCCCGAGACCCTCATGTTCATCTCAAGAATGGCAAACTTGAATTGGTGAGCCCAACCCAACAAGACATTTCCACACAAATCAGAAGATTGGACTTAAAAATTGTAAGACAACATTGGATGTTGTCATACCTGGTGTGAAACCCGCGGTGGGGCAAGTGCTTAAGATGCTGGGCTTGTCAGCCAGAAGGGTCGGCAGCTCATGTTTGAGACCCAAGCACCACCGTGTAACGGGGTGAGCTCCTGTTGTCTGCTTAACTCCTGCCAACTAGCAGTTGGAAAGCACGTAAAAATGCAAGTAGATAAATACATACCGCCTTCGGTGGGAGAGGTAACGGCATCCATACGCCTCAGCATATAGTCATAGTAGACCACGGAAATGTCTTCAGACACACCGACTCTTCAGCGAGGAGATGGAGATGAGCATTGGCCCCTTGAGTTCCCACAGGGGGCAGGGGAAATCTTTACCTTTTACCACACCTGGTGTAGGCTCCTTGGTCATAACTCAATTAAACTGCATTGAATTCAAAGGTTGGGTTTTTATATCCTGGAAGCCAAGCTAAAATGGGGTTGTGTACATTGTGTCAGGGCAGCCTTGTCATTTTGTAAACTCTCTGAGTGCACCTGAAATAATTCTTGGGATGATATTTTAATGGATTTATTTCATATGCTGATTCCAAATCATGAGCCATGCTTGGGAGACCTCCGCCTACTGCTTTTTCCAAAAGACCCTGCAAAGGAGTTGGGTCTACTGTTAAGGTTTTCCATCTCTGATTAGGCTGCATGTGGAGCTGGTTTTCCAAGAAGATATTTGCTTTCCATCTGAAAGTTGGCTTTGAATGTAGAATAGTCTTACTTAACCTGAGTGTCCTCCAATAGTGTAGGCTTCAGCTCCAGTATTTCCCACAGTGCGTGTCCATAGCTGATCTGCAACCTTCTGGAGGCCATTTAAAATGTAGATGGAGATACTAGGAGAGTGAAGCTGCATTTCTAAATCAACCTCAACATTTCTTCCATGTTTCTCCCCAACTTTTTTCTTGTCTTGGTGGTGTCATTCTTCTCACAGCCTGTTTGTTGAATTCCAGATGTTACAGTCCTTAAATCTAAGTATGAGTGAAGAGAAGAGAGGGCAGTTACGGCAGAGATTGGCAACTGACTCCCAGGGCACGGTGGCCTATGGAGGTAAGAAGAACATGTAAGCGAGCGTAGAGGTGCTTTCAGACTTGCAAGATTCGGTTAATGGAACCTTACAATAAAAATAGAGCTCGTAGTCCTGGTTGAGCTTCTTGTCTGGACTACCTCGCAAGGCTAAAATCATTTAACATCAACAACATCAGTCTTGCAAGTCTGAAAGTAGCCTTCTGTCCCTCACTTTTACTCTTCCCAAAACTAGGTAGGGGCCCTCCTCAGATGCTTTCTCCAATTTAATCCCTCCTTAAGACTCAGATTTCGTTTGTCAGTCCATTGCCTAGGCTGCGGCTCTTCCTCCTGTCTCCCAAGGTCATTCCCACACACCGTTAGAGAACGATGGTGCTTTCAATTCCAGGAGGTAGGCTAGAAATAGGAAGGCTAAAATTACTTCTGTGGACATTGGCTGTAAGAACAGAATCTTGCGAGTCTGATTAAGTTGCCTCTCCTCCTGATTCTTATATCTCAGTGAATGAGGAAGGTGTCTGCCTGAGCTTCTCCCAGAAATGCTTCATCCCGCTTTGCTTAGGTAACTGCTCTTGCATATTTCCTTCATGGTTGTCTTCCTGACTTCCTACAGGTATTACACAGAGGCCCTTTGGGCTATGTCCAGTCTCTTTGGCCATTTCTCTCTGGACCTTTTGCTCTTTGTTTGGATTTCATTACTGGATTTATTTTTACGCTTCTTGCAGCCTTCCTCAAATGAACCCCACAGATCTAATGGGCTTTGACTACCTTAATCCCCAGCTAGAATAAACAACAGCTGTGCCAGATGGTTGGGGGAGTGGGAAAGCTGAATACTACATTGGGAAAGGCTGACTGGTGCAAAATCACTTCAGGAGAGGTTCCTGTAATTAGAAGAGTGGACACAGTTTTGGGAGAGTTCCTGGGCCAGCTTCAGGAAGCAAAAGAAGAATCCATTCCAGAACTGCTTTGCTCAGCCTTGAGCAAGAAGCAGAGCAAGTCCTCCCTCTAATGGCTACCTGGGGAGATAATTCTCCTGAATGCAACATTTTTACAAGCAGAGAAATAATAAACTTTCCAAACATTTCCAAACCTTCTGCTGTATTACGACCATGTCGTCAGTCTTTCTGGTTTGCTGTGTCCCTCTCCTTTCTTCCTGAACCCAGATTTCCTCCAAGTTCTCAAGGACTTGCTTCCAGAAGAAGACCCAGGTCTCCATTCAAATTCTGCACATTTCAGTCTGCAAGAAGTGGCTACTTTGGTGGATGCATCTGTTTTCCATTCTCCGGTCAGTGCTGATCTACCCAAAGCTTTTTTGCGCCTTTCCATCTTTACTTTGTAAATGATGGGAGTCTGCTTAAGGAGGTTCCCATACTTACTCAAAAGGAAGACTAACATGAATTCGGCTCAGCTGAAATCAGTCCCAGGCTATCTGACTTAGGCTTGTGTGTGAGCATGTGCACACATACCCATGTGTATACATATATGTATATATATATATACATATATATATATGTATATGCACATATGCATATGTGGATGCACGTGTGTTATCCCGTCTCATATGGCATCATCTGCCAGAAGCCACCCTCCAAAAAGAGTCGAGTCAGGAAAAGGAATCAATGAATACGAATTAGGTTCTTCAATACTTATTTAGCTTAATTTCCTGGAACAGAAGCCATCCCATGTATTAAATCGATTGCACGTGCCACTTATTTTCTGTGACCCACGGAAGCTACACTCCCACACGTTAGCCACACAGATACATGCAAAAACATTCCCTTTTGGCTTTCCAGCAGAAGCAACGAACGTGAGAGCAACGTAATAACCCGGTGAGGTAGGAATGAGGAAGAGTTCAGCAAAAGTGGGTGGAGTGGACTAAATGACTGAATGGGGAAGGAAACACGGGAAAGACGCTCTCTTTGGGCATGACAGAAAGGGCTCATCTTCAGCAGGCAAGCAGCTTCTCCCAGCTAGCAGATCATCCTCGGAAGAGTTGAACTTTTCTCTCGTGGAAGGTGCAGCCATTCGCATCTCCTGCTCACTCTCTTGTTTTCGGTCTAGTCTTCTCAGCGAACGCAAGGTAACTGGTCAGGTACGCAATGGCCACGGGAGCGTTGCAGCTGAACGCCACCGAAGCTGCTCCGCTGGTCCGTAGGTGTCCGAGGTTGTATACTTATTATTATAAAATAATGAATTATTTTATTTATTAATAAAAATAACATTTTTATTAATAAATAAATAAACGTTTATTTATTTATTAGACTTGTATGCCACCGAAATCCGGAGACTCTCGGCGGCGAACAACAATAAAGCGATACATTAAAAACACTGAAATAAAACAAACCCATTAAAACAAAACAAAAACCCGACAGACAGCGAGGTGGGCGAAAAGGATTTCATGTATAAAAAGGGGATTTCTTACAGAATACAAGTTCTTCCCGGAACGAGGCAGACCTCCGTGGGATGGCAAGAGGTCCCACAAGAAAAGGCGTTCTCTGCCCTATCCCCGTTATGTAAATTCATTTCGACGAAACACAAAAGAGAAGCTCTCGGGCTGCCCGAAGATAAGGTAGAAAAACGAAAGCCCCTTTCACAGGGCAAGGAAACTTCCAGGAAATGGCAATATAAGCTTTATGCTGACAGGGAGGCCACCCACGTTGTACATCTAGGGCAGTGAATGTGTGCTAGCAAAACTACGGTTAGTCCTCGACTTACAGCCATAACGGAGGTCATGATGATCATAAGTCAAGACACTCGTGTGACCGATTTTATGACCTTTGTTGCAGCGGTTGTTAAGTGAATGCTGCATCATGAAGCGAACGCGTTGTATGCAGTGGGCTTTTTCTTATTGCCTGAAACTGGAAGTTAATGCCAGCAAAAATCATCATAAATCATGGTCACGTGACTATGACATGCTGAAAAAAATCTTGAAAACAGAGAATTCATATCCGCACGTTTCTCTCTCTCTCACTCTCATAATTTCAGGGTCCTTCTGGGCTGCAACAGCTTCGAGCTGGCTTAGTGCTTCATGATGTGATCATGATTGATGTTTGCTCAGCCATTCTGCTTGATCAATGCTCTGAGCAACCCAGCACAGATGTATGAATCTTATAGATAAATTTGGCTCGCTCACCAGCATTCTCGCCTAGACCAACTTCTCTTTACAGATTTCTGATTCTCTCCGTTGCAATGGAAAGCTGGACAGCTTACAGCTGGAAATGGTGGTGTTACAGCAGGAAGTCCAAAGGTTAAAGGTAAGGCTGTCGACCAGAAGGGTTGATTTCATGTACGTTGACAATGTTCCTTGGCCAATACTGCATAAACCAACACATGGCGATTTGGCCCTCGTAGACTGCTGGATGGACATCCGTACCACGGCCAAAAGCAGCTTAAAATGCCTGACAAAAGCTTACATAGATGAAATAACAATTGGGAACATTAAAAAAAACACAGTGTCATTAATGGAACTGAAGACTGTGCACAACGAAAGGTTCAGACTCGATTGCCAGATTTTATAGGTGAGCCATCGTGTAAATTTAGCTAGGCTGTATAGAACTGAAAGTAGGAAGAGAGCTATGTTGATCAATGGTTGCCAAAATCAGGAGTCTGGCAGCACTTTTTCTGACTAACAATGTATTAAAAGGCACAAGGTCAGAAATTCAAGATCAGTCCTGCAAGGCAGACGAGCTCTCAGAAAGCAGCGCCACATCGGGCAGGACGACTTTGTTTGCAGCAGGTCTAGTAACAGAATCTTGCACGTCTGAACGTGCTTCCTTTTCCCTTTATCGGAGGCTGAGATGCCTTTTCCAGTTGCTTTCCTGGCCCCACGCTCAAACTTATTTTATCTGACCATTGTCTTGATGATGACTCTTCCTCCATCCATCTTTCCTTCAAGGCCATTCCCTTTTTCCTCTGCGTTCATCCAGATGACCTGGGAAGTTTATTTAAAAGAGTAAACTTTCTAAATAGTGCATTATCAAGGTCAGAATATAGCAAGGCACAAACTTTGTTTCAACTGCTAGGTCTGGGCAGGTGTATTCCTCATCAAGGATGTTAGTAAATCTGCCTTTCCACAGAGCAGATTTAGTCTGAGAAATAATTCCGTGATGGTTAGGCAGTTCCAAGGTGGGATATTGTTCATAATATATAATCCATTTTTCAACCGGGTCTCCCTTTGAGGGAACCACGATCCGAAAAAGAGATTCTTGGCCCCAACTGATTTTCTGTGCCTCAGTGAGAAAGGGTGGGTTCGTCAATGTTGCATTTCTCCTTTTCACATTGTTCCATTTCTATATCAGTTTATGAATGTTAGGCTTGAAAAATCAGGCTCAGATGATTAAGTTCTAATCCCAAGGTTTATTGAAGCTCCAAGATTACAAGAATTTCTCTAACTGCCAGCCTGGCAGCTAGACTCCACGGATAAGGCTAACGGTCTTCACAAGGAGTTGGACCTGTGACATTTGTGCGTGTATAGTGATTCCAAGCTGATCCCCCTCTTAACCCTTAGCTCTGCCCTTCCTTCTCCCACAACAAGCCTCAGCGCTATGTACATAGTTTCATTCATAGTTGTGTTCATAGATGCATTTCCATATTTGCTCTTTTTAGTTTCTGCAAAACAAGCAGCATCTTGCACACTTCTGAAAAGGGCCGAAGTCAGCACAGTAATGTATACATTGACTCCCACTCCCCAAAATAATAGATTTGAGAAAAGCGGGTTGAAGAGGTTTGTGAAAAATTTGCACAGGAGAGGATTTCCCATCCATTCTTAGTTTCTGAATCTTTCCATCTTTCTCATTTTTACATATCTTTGAGATGCAGAAAAGTTTTTATACAGTATGTTAAGTCAGACTACATACAATGTCAATAAGTTCAAGAAGCGGTATGTTTTTGCAGTAGTAGTTATGGTTGTTGTCTTATTCTTTTTAAAGAGTCATTGTGGGCTGTGAGATTAAACTGGAGAGACTCAGAATTAGTCAGCTAGGTTACTACTACTTATCCTGTCTACTTAGAGAAGGCAGAGATCTTTTGTCAAGACAGGGACGAACAGAAGACTATGATAATTTGTCTTCAGCTCAGATCTATGGTCTAGGCTTCCCGATTGGTTTTTCCTAACAGAGTGGGCATCAGTCTCCTGACTTTTATAAAAATGATGACAAAGAGGCCATTCTCCATTGGAAGCCCCAGTCGGATAAGCTGTTATTTTGACAGTTGAACCCATGACAATGGTTACCTACTCTGAGAAGGATTGAGGAATGTAAAATCACATATCCACTGGAATGGTGATTGTTTTTTTAAGAAAGCACGATCTGGATTGATGACACTGTGACCCTTTCCCCCCTCCCTTCCCCCCACCTCCAGTCTCTCCCAAAGGAGGTAGAAAGCAATAAGAAGTCTATGGAAGACGAGCTTCAGAGATTGAATCAGGTCAGTGATGGGTTGCACACCTCTGTTTCATTGACCTGAAGATGCATATAATTAAGGGGTATGGCTGTGACAACAGCTCACAATGCTAGAACTCCAGATGTTCCTGACAAGTAGAGCTAGAGCCATAATCACATTCAGATCCTGCAAAATCCATTGGATGTGTTTTTTACAAGCTCTAAACAATTTTCTTTCATCAATTCAGTTCAGTTCACGGCTTCTACTGTTCCTTTCCACCAGTCCCAAACATTAATCCTGGTCATCACCACTCCAAAGGTCTATCCTCTCTCTAAACCTTCTCCCTCTTTTAATAGCAGAGATTGGGAAGGAAAGTATCATAGAGCTGTAGAACTGAAAAAGGAACCCAAGAAAAGGCTGCTCTAATCTGCAATGTGCAGGAAAAGCAATTTAATTGAGAGGTGGCTGATTAATCTTTTCTTAAAATCCTTCCAAGATGGAGAACCCACAACCTCTACAGATAAATAGGTCCATTCTGATACAGATCTTACTGCAGTTTGAGAAAGATTTGCTTTATATTTTAGCAAAATCTAGGTAGTTGCAACTTGCAGCATGCCCATAATTTCTAGCGCTAGTTTTTGTACTTATGGGAAATAATTCACGACGATCTCCTCTGTAGCTTCTCAAGCTCCTGTATCGTCCTTATTGCCACTTTTGGAACCTTATTTAATTTAGAGCACCAAGTGAAGTGAAAAGGAAAATGTTAAAAGACTGGAGTTTATTTTGGGGAAGGTATGAGAGAGCTTCAGGAGTGCAGTGGCCGAGTGGTTAAGATGCTGAGTTTGTCGGCTGGAAGTTCGAGACCCAGGCACCGCGTAACGGGGTGAGCTCCCATGACTTGCCCCAGCTCCTGCCAACCTAACAGTTCGAAAGCATGCAAAATACTGTGCTGTAAAAAGTACTGTAGATAAATAGGTACCACTTAAATGGGTGGGAAGGTAACAGCGTTCCATGCGCCTCGGCGTATTGTCATGCCAACCACATGACCATGGAAGCGTCTTCGGACAACGCTGGCTCTTTGGCTATGAAACGGAGATGAGCAGCGCCCCCTAGAATCAGACATGACTGAAAGGGGAAACCCTTACCCTTTTAGGAGAGAGCTTTAGTGGGACTTAGAACAGAGATTTCACAATCCTGAGATAGAAAGAAGTGTGGACAAAGAAACTCAAAATAGCCCTGTCTTGATTTTGCTTAATACATGGACTTGGACAAGCTTCCAAGATTTTATTACTATACCTTAAAACAACAAAACAGCATTCCTAGTATCTTGGTGGTGTCAAGTTCCTTGATGTGGCCTAGCCCCAAGGGATGACATCAATCTTGTAAGTCTCTCAGACTTCCTCTCTGATCCATCTTATGCTAAAAATGACCAAGACAGGTTTATTTTGAATGTGTTTCTCACGTTTCCCGCTTCTCCACGTCTTCCCTTTATGGTAGTGTCATACCTTCCTCAAAGTCAGCTCTAAATTCCTTTACCAGCATGATGGATATAGGCCCATGGGAAGGGTGATTTTATTAAGAGCCCTTTCAGTATTACAATCACTTCCTTCTCCTCTAAGCAAGTTGAACAAAGGGAAGCAGGCAGTGATTTCAAGGGTGGGAACTGGTAAAGCAGTTGTCTACATTTTACATCTCAATCAAATCATCTTTTACGTTATGGTAGTGCCAGGTCTTTGAGATAGTCTGGACAAGAAGCACAAACCATGAGTGCCAGCACTATCTTTATTTAGGTTACAGTAACAGAAACTTACAAGTCTGAAATATTCCCC
>JANHZU010005333.1:265836-283575 GCA_032468055.1 Acrochordus granulatus | reverse complement strand
AGATCAAACCAGTCAATCCTACAGCAAATCAAACCTGATTGCTCCTTGGAGGGACAGATATTGAAGCTGAAGCTCAAATACTTTGGCCACATAATGCGCAGGGAGGACGCATTAGAAAATACCGTGATGAAGGCAAAAGGAGAAAGGGACAGCAGAGGATGAGATGGTCAGATAGCACAGTCAGTGTGATGGGGGTGGGCTTGGGAGGACTCCAGGAGGCAGTGCAGGACAGGGGGGCCTGGCGTGCTGCAGTCCATGGGGTTGCAAAGAGTCGGACACGACTGCGCAACTGAACAACAAAACCCCTAAACCAAAAATTATGCAAGTGTTCTTTTCCTGAAAGCAGGCAAGCAGGAGAATCAGACTTCAGTTGATGACATCTGCTATCTTTGATGCCCACTAAGGATAGGGAGAAGATTGTAGAAATGTCTTTCGTTGGTATTCTGTTCTACTATCAGCAAGTAATGCATATCACAGGTGTAGGTCAATGTTACATGTTCAGACTGAGCAATTGTGGTAAGAATCTTGCATTTCAGCAGCAATCTGTGCATTGTCCCAGGTTGGCAATTGGACAAATGCTGCTAGCTTTCATGTCTCTGGAAGCTTTTTCCATCTCGCAGAGCCATTCATTTTCAACTTCTTTGTTCCTTCTTTGTTTTTCAAGATGGAAGACCTCTCTACATCCTTCGCCTTGGGCAAATGGACACAAAAGGTCTTGTGAAGGCTCTGGGGGAGGAGTCACTTCTTCGCCATGTGAGATGCACCTTTAAGTTTATTACTTAGCTTTGGCAAAGAGTCTTCTGGCAAGTCTTAAAAGTTTTATTTGATAGGCAGAGTGAAGACCAAGTAGTGAGACTCCAGCATTAAGTAATTATGCATTGCATAGTTGCTCCATTTGTGAGTTCAGATGCCTTTAAAGTGTGCTCAAGACAATTAATGACAATGTAACAAATGCAAAATTAACCTTATTAACCAAATTTGCAAATTCAAAAGATCCAACAAACAGTTTAAAAATTGTAAGTGTCCACGGTGGTCTAGAGCAGTGTTTCTCAACCTCAACAATTTTAAGACTGTGTGGATGATTCCAATTGCCAGAATTCCCCAGCCAGCAGACGAGAAAGAGTTACTCAACTTTGAGAAAGAAGAAAGTAGGAAAAAGAATTCTGGGAGATGAAATCCACACATCTTAAAGCTGGCTGCAGAATTCTAGGAGTTGAAGTCCACCCATCTTAAAGTTGGCTGGGGAATTCTGGGAATGGGACACATTTTCTTAATATACTCTACAAAATAAAGTAGCATTCCTTGACTCCGTACAGGAGTTTCTTGACTTGGCCTACATTGAAGGACTGACATCAGTCTTGAAAACATCTCCAAAACCTTCACTGCCCATTTTTAAGGCCAACCAGATCAAGATGAGGCTGTTCTGAGTCTTTCTCTCTTTGTGGCTGAATAATTCTTTCTTCTCTCCCACTTAGTTCTCAAGGCAAGAGCTGCATTCAGATTAAAGGGTTCCTTTTCATACAAATAATGCATTTCTCTATTCTGCTGTAAGACCTGGTCATGATGAGCAAGATCTGGAATCGAGGAACGTTTTCCTGTGTTATAATCAGACCTTTATCTTTGCTTTCCTTTTAGGTCTTGTCAATTAACGAGGAGGGACAAAAGAGGTGTGAAGAAAACACCAACCTCCTAGGCCGCCCCATCTCGTTAGTATGCATCTCGTTATGCAAATGCATATCAACATTAAGAATACTTTAGCACTTTGCTAGATTGAGACTCCATCAGTGAAGACTTCAATTAATAAATGTGCTTTTTCATACTTTGTAGAAAGATTGGAGTGCTCTTCTGAGTGGCATGTATAGGAAATGGTATTTGGGTTTGGGGGTAAGTTTTCTTTTGGACAATTCGAGAGGTATGGCCAAAAGGTTGAAGAAAAAAAAACAGATAATGAACGGATACTTGGAAATGACAGATAAATGGCACCTCAGAAAAGCTCCTAAGACAAACCAGAGACAGCAAAAAGAAATCATGATGTTTAAGCAATGAATAATGCAATGGCTGTGCGCTGACTGCAAAGTGCAGAGATTGTAAATAGCATCACATGTTTCTTTCCTGATAGATCCTGGACCTGTTTAGTTGACCTTGAAGGACTGAACATGCGTCATCTCTGGCGTCCAGGGGTAAAAACTCTCCTTAGGATTATTGAAGTTGTTGAGGACAACTATCCAGAAACTTTAGGCAGGCTTCTGATTGTCCGAGCGCCCAGGGTGTTCCCTGTTCTCTGGACTTTGGTGAGCAAGAATGAAAGGGGAACCCCCTTTTATTTCTTTGTGGTGGTCTTTCAAGAAGGGTAATAAAAACAGCACATTTAGGACTGTTGTTTTAACTGAGAAGTATTTGCAACTGGATACTTCCTGGGTCCAAATTTCTTTTCTAGAATAGTCACCCT
Source organism: Acrochordus granulatus (assembly GCA_032468055.1). Classification (NCBI taxonomy): domain Eukaryota; kingdom Metazoa; phylum Chordata; class Lepidosauria; order Squamata; family Acrochordidae; genus Acrochordus; species Acrochordus granulatus. Next base: position 281,126 of record JANHZU010005333.1, on the reverse strand, counting down.
CTGAGTTTGTTGTGTGCATAATTTATCTTTGGATTACAACTCCTCTTCTCATTGCATATTTAATTATAAGGACTTGCACAAGAACGGAGGAAAGAGGAACCTAGAGGGTTCTGTGTTCTTTCTATGGCCTTTTTCATTTTGTAAATGGGGAAAGTGGGAAACACTGAAAAAATATTTATTTTGAATAAAAAAGCGTTTCTGTCTTCAAAGCTGGGGATCAAACCTAAAAGGACAAAGTGTTGAGTTTATTTTGGTTTCTTGGGAATGTGTCAAAAAGGATTATGAATCTTGAAAATTTAAGAGAGTAGATGATAAAACATTTTCTCCTGTTAATTTTAGGTGAGCCCCTTTATCAATGACAACACCAGGCAGAAGTTCCTCATTTATAGTGGCAACAATTATCAAGGCCCTGGAGGACTAGTAGATTATCTGGAAAAAGATGTGATTCCAGACTTCCTTGGAGGAGAATGTGTGGTATGTTTGGATAATGTCTGAAACATATCAGATAGATCTTCTTTGGATTTCACCTTCCTTCTCAATGGTTGGTAACAGAGATGTGCGACCATCTTAATATTTGAGAAATCCATACCAAATAAAGTCAGCTGGGAGTTGAGCTTGACTCTAAGTAATTCATTGATTTTTGATTATGTGCTATCAAGCCAGCGTTGACTCTTAGTGATCCCATAGATAGATTTTACATGATGCAAATCAACATAACCACAGCAAGGAATGAAGCTGGTGAGATGAGAACCAACAATTCTCACGCTAAAGACAATTGTTATGTAAATTGGGAAGAGATTCTCTGACTTTCAAAGTCAGGAAGACTGAAAATCCTTGAGATACCCTTTGATTCCTGGTAAACTTCCAACTGGGTACTAACCTGGCCTGTTGTCCCTTAGATCTTTGTCCAAAAAGGATCAGTCAGATCAAGAACCAATCACTTGTTTTGAGTTCAGAGAGAATTCTGAAGAAGCTTTCATAGTTGTAGACCAAAGATCAGGAAAACAACAGGTCTTCATATTTGGAATATTGACATTTACAGAAGTGTCTTATCTAACTATCCAACTATCCTCCCCCCACAGTGTAATGTGCCTGAAGGTGGCCTTGTCCCTAAATCACTATATCAAACAGATGAAGAGTCTGAAACTGCTGATCATATTCGTCTCTGGACAGAAACTATCTATCACTCTGCAAATATTTTCAAAGGGGCTCCCCAAGAGGTAGGACCAAAGAGCACATACTCTTCATTGGAAGGGTTAGAAAGAATATTGGGCAGATCTCAAGTGTTTCAGTCCTAAACAGCAGATAAACTCTACTTTTCTAAGCCACCCAACAATGACTTGGATAAGATTCTGGAGAAACAGGAAGGAAGGAAAAAATTGTTTCTCCATATTCTTAATGTCCCGTCTTTTCATCTGCTGTGAATATGTCATGCAGGAAAGAGGAATGATTTAAAGCTCAGTTTCCTTGTAACTAATTCAAACCTTGGCAAGAAATGGTGGTCTTATGAGATAGATGTATTTCATGATGGAAGCTATTTCTAATCTCAATTGATATTCCACTGACGTAATGTGTGATGGTCTAAGCAGAAGGGGTGATAATGTACCCTTTCAATATCAGTGGTCGCGCTTTAGATTCAGGAGCAAAGAGATGCTCTGAACTGTGCTGAGGCTCACGTGGCCCTTAGCTGCAACCCCTGTGAATATGTGACCGAGCAGAAATTGATTCTGCAAAAAGACATAGTGGGTTGAAGAAGTTGCAAAATGATGTTATGGGTGATGGAATGTCTAGCAGGCCCTGAGAACTTGGAGGAGGAAACCAAACTGTTGCAGAAGAGACATCTCAGCCCAGTGGAGAGGGGAGCGTGAGAAAGTAATTTAGACTAATTCTACATTTTACGCTAGGTATACATTGACCTGGAGAATTGCTTTGGTAAGCTTTCAAGGTTCTGTTGTTCATCCTACTAACAATAAAGATTTTCCAGACATTCAAGTGGTTCTTGTACCTCGAGTTTTCCAGCCTCAAAGGAATTGACATCAATCTTGATAGCATGCCTTGGTAATACTGTATTCCAAATCACCTTAAGCCTAGCTTAATTAAGGTGGAGTTACTCTGAATCTTTCTCAGGGTCCCTCTGTTTCTGTATTGAGGTGTCTCTTTGGAACCAGTCTGTTTTCTCCACCATGTCCTCATGTGTCTGCTAGGTATTCCATTATTCTACACATAGCCCACATTTTTCATGTTTGAATTCCTATTCAGCCTTACTAAGAAGTTCTTTGGTGAAGCTAGGTTATTTGGCTCAAAACCCAACCAGGCAGATTCAGTAGAAAAAGCTTCAGTGTTAATTGGATCTTAGAAAATCTAAGATTTTCATTTTCAGCCTCTTGAAGAAAGTGGATTGACATTAAATTTTTCTATCTTCTAATGTAGATTGTTGTAGAGATCGTGGAAGGTGAATCTGTGATCACTTGGGATTTTGACATCCTCAAAGGGGATGTGGTGTTCAGTCTCTTTCATTCCAAGCGAGCACCCGAGACCGTAAGGAAGGAATCTGCAATGCCAACTGCTTTGACAGCCGGGGAAAACGTACAACTCATTGGCAAGAGTTGGATCTTGGGAGTGGACTATAGCCGAGTGGAGACTCCCTTGGTCTGCCGAGAAGGCGAGAGTATCCAGGTCAGATTGTCCACTAAAACTGTTGTGTGCTGCTGCATCTATGATGAGAAAGCAAGCTTTTCCCATAGGTGTGAGCCAATTCCATGCTCCTGTGGAATTTTGACATGAGCTAGAGGCTCCTCGAACTCAACTGACCAGGTTGCATTGTCAGCAAGCTTTCCATGGCACTCCATTCATTGAGAGTTTCAGATATCTGAAATGTACTTAGTGTGAAGAGTGTTTTACCTCTCCTGTTTTATATGAATTAAAATTCTAACAAATGGATGCAAGGATAAATTGAAAGAGTAAGAGATAAAGCAGTAATAAGCGATAATAAATTGCTTTTTGTGAATTTGTGAAAGATGTGAGATAGATAGACGGATAGGTAGACAGACAGACAGACGATACATGGATGGATGGATGGACAATCAGATGATACATGGACAGACGGACAGATAGATGTACATTACTTGTGCCAATATTACATGGGCATGAAAAAGCTATCTATAAAAATGCCTCAATCAAAGGAACCCACATCTCCATGTCCCTCCCTGGAAAACACATGCGAGATTTCTGGAGCATATTTCCAAAAAATGTACCTGTCCTTATAAGGTTGTTATTGTGCAACCCCAGATAATTATCCAAAGAGCCCCAGATCTGTCCAGACTACAGATGGTTTTAAAGTTCCTGAACCTTTCAAAAGGATGACATGCTAGTAGTATGTTAACTAGAAAGGCTGACTTCAGTAAGAAACTAAGAGATCAGCTCAGTGGCATCCACAAAAATCTTACAGAATCACTGAGAATTTGCCTTTAGGATTTGTCTTTATTTCAAGATAGCAAGAGGAAAGATGAGTTTGAAAGCTAACTCAGCACATACAAACAAGCACATTGTTTCTACCTCCCTGCCTGTGTTTCTCATTGTCTCTCTGCATTCAGGGTTCCCATGTGACCCGTTGGCCAGGTTTTTACATCCTCCAGTGGAAAATGCACAGCCCAATTCCCTGCACAGGGACCAGCCTTTCTCGAGTTGATGATGTCTTGGCTACACTCCAGGTCTCTAATCACAAATGCAAGATCCTGTATTATTACGAGGTCCTTGCATCCAAGGAGTTCAGGTAGGGAAGGATGTTGGGGAAATCTCTTGTTTTATGGGGTGCCTCTTGAAAGTGATTTTCACAGTGGATGCATCAATAGCCATCATTGTTTTGTGCTTTGATACCCTCTATACCTGTGACCCTGCCCAATGTGGCATGATAACTGATGATAAGATTGTTATCATATCTGCAGCTTATGAAGGTGAATCATATGGATGCAATTCCAAATTAATCCAGGGGTAGCAGAGTTTTTGTTTATTATTATTATTCATTGGATAAAGAAAATTGAGCCAGCTATCTGGGCCAAAGATACTCTCATTTCTTTGTGTAATAATTACTGCTTTTAATCTCATTTATCCTTGCATTATGGATATCTGAATCCCTGAAAACAGGATGTATCAGAAATGTCTGTTAGAATATTTGGTTTCAGAATAGAAGTAGAAACACTCTATGATTAGATACTTTTCCTTAAGAGCCATAGATGGGGAGAATTTTAGTCTTTCATCTTTCCCCATTTGATAATTTTCTTCTGCAATGCCTCGCCTCCAGGGCTTTTTCTTTCATCTGATCCAAAGCCAGATTTCCCAACCAAGGAAAGGCAGAGGAGAAATGGAACATTAAAAGAAAAAGAGCATTTCCCCACTGCCAATCTTTCTTGCTTTGCAAGAAGAAAGGGTCTATATTTAGAATTCATTCTTAACATGCTCAGCTGGAGGGGCACTCCTTTTTTACTTTCATATAATTTTATTAAAGCTTTTTAAAAAGGAATATTAAAAGGGAATGCATACTCATGTAAAATAAGAGAAAAAAGAAAGAAAAAGAAATCAAAGGGAAAGCTGAAGGTGCAAGAAACAGGAAAGAGTAAAAAAGAAAGAAAAGAAAAAAGAAGATACCAAGAAGTAGTTTGTATTCTTCTTTATAGCACTTATAGATAAAATCACAAGTTTAATTTCTGTGATTACTTCCTTAATTAGAGAAAACATAACATTTATTGTTATGTGGAAACCCCTTCTAGATATATTTCATGAAACAAACAAAAAACAAAATGTTTTATAGTTTTGATGATGAGAAAAAAACGGACAATAGAAAAAGGTGTATTTTTCTTTTTGTGAACCATAAAATAAGTGGCCATGTTGTATTGGCACTTATAATTGCTATAAAGAAAATCAGAAGCTCTTCCTCTTTTCATTCATTCTTTCTTTTGACTTTCCTTTCCTTGTTTTATATTCTTTTTAAAGTTCTTAACAAAAATTATATGCAAAAAAATCCCTACACGCGTCAGTTGGGCAGAGCTGTATTCTCCCTCGTCTCTCCATTCTTCGTCTTGCTGTACTAATTTTTAGGACTTGGACCCTTGACCAACTACTGAAAAATCTAAACGTGATTCTCAGCTGAACCAAATCGTTGCTCTTAATTGTAGGCGTAGAAGGCTCCTCTCCTTCAATCCAGAGCCTGAGTGGTGGTGGGGGACAACACTTGTCTGATCCTGGCCCCCTGACCACGGAGCACCTCTTGCAGAAGTGACGTCCTTTTCGGCAACAGATGAGATCCCTGTGGACGCTGGACGGTTGGGCCTCCAGCTGAGCCAAACACGTTAAGCTCCTGCGCAACGCAAGCGCATGACGTGGGTCAAAGCACTGGGATAATCATTAAGGGCAGAAAATAATGAGTGCTTCCTTTCTTCTTTTCCCTCCAGGGGGTCCATGACAAGTCTGGAGTCATGCACAAGTCGATTTTCTCAACTCAGCGGAGCTACCTCTTCTTCCACTCGATCGCAAAGCAGTTCTTTGGTCTCAAGATAGCATCATTTGGGAACACGCGCAGCACCGACGGCTGAACTGTGATGTTTTCCTCCAGGCTACATCATGGAGTGACCCACAGTGGCTCAAGAGATGAGCATGCAGGGGACTCTCAGGGATGCTTTGAGCCACCTGCTTGAAATCCTTCCTTCCTTCCTTCTTTTCTAGAATAGACTGCAACAGCTTCTAAATCCTGAAGACAGCCCATCTCTGGCTATATCTCAGCAAATCTTTGGATTAGAATGCCGACTATTTTTGCATGGATTTTACAACATTTGTAGGGTTAAAGGGCTCTTCCCAATCAGCACTATTTTGATCTACATATAAAGCTAGCTGAAGTTGCCTTACTTATTAGGGGCTTTAGAGCTAAAAAAAACCACAACAAAACACAAGAGAAAAACTCCTCCCGCGTCCTGGTTAGGTTCTTTGTGCATCAGCAATGTCATTTGTGATCCAGCAAGGTACAAAAATGTGCCTGGATAGCAGAATTGAGATGCAAACTGCTGATGTGCACATATACATACGTAGAATTGGGAAGGGGGAGAGAAATCAGGTTTCTGGGTAACTTCAGGCAGGAAACTTAACTCAGAGACATTAGAGACCTACATACTACTGTCTGACGTGTCGGAAGTGAGAACACGCACCCATTTTCCTACAGCGCACTGATACAGCTCTAATTTGAAAGGAGCACCAGTTTCTCTTCCCTTTTTCTTTCCTCAGGTCTGCAAGCAATAATTGAGTAGATCTCTGCCCGATCAGTTTGCTCAGGGTAGAAAAATGTGCTTCACTCTATAAAGGGCTAAGTAAAGCAATATTTCATTTCTACAAGGCACAAAACTCTTTCACAGTGTTAAGGAAGTGATTTTTCTAGGACGCCGGAGCCGACGCAAGTTAGGTTAGGCACTTTAAGAGAGTTTGTGTGTGCGCGCGTGTGCGTGCGCATGCATCTGTATGTATGTATATATACAGATAGATATAGATGTATGGAATGTAAATCCTTAAGTCCAATTTACAGAAACACGATTAAGGCTTAAATTAACCATTTGTATCATTTTATAGGTACAACTTGATTATTTATTATGGGAGTTGCCTCCTTGTTTAAGTATTGGTCTTTATAGGCAAGAAGAATGGGGTGGGGTTTGTGGTAACTTCAGCTTTAAATGGGGCGGGGTAGAAATCTAGTTTCTAACTCGATATTTTTGGAGCTCTGCCTGCATTACACAGAAGAAACTGCACATTTCCGATACCGTGAAGCTATGGGGTAAATTTTCTAATCTGCAGATAGTAGCCTGTTGTTACTGAGGATCTGCTCCGGTGAGGAAATCCTACAGTGGGAAATTTTGATTTTTGTAAGTATTAGTTTTTGTAAGACAATGACATCAAGGACTGAAACATGCCCGTTAGGAAAAAACATGATTTATCCAGAAATAAATGTGTGAAATTAATATACAAATGGATGAAAGGGAATCCTAATAGGTGAGATACTTTCAGCTTGGAGTGAAGTGTGGGATTTCCTTGCTAAGTTTATTTTTCTTTTTCCTGCAATGACAGGACGAATAAAGAGGCAATGGGACATGATTCCACATGCTTTGGGGAACTAACATCAACCAGGGATCTTCTGTTCTTTGCTGCTGTTACCTCCATAGAGAGAATCTAGGAAGAAATTTACTTCGCTAGGCTTGTCTAGAAAATAAGATGTGCAAATCCACTTCTAGGCTGCTTTGCTGGATGTTATACAGAATTACACACTAATGTCCCTATTATTATTATTACTACGGTTGATTGCACAGTCAGCCAGATGTTTAGACTGGATTTGGCATTTGTATCCAACTATCGAGGCCTTCCCAAGAACTTGGGGTAGGCAGATGGTTGATTGATAGTATTAAAGGTATTGTCACAGGATGTTGTTGTTATTAGTATTCTCTCAAGCAACAGGCGACAGGAGGAAGGCGGGTGAATTTTGAGCAGAAACTGGAAAGCCAATAAAAGATCTTTCTATCCTCCACAGCTCTTTCTTTATTCCACTGTACATACCACATACTCATCATAAGGAAAAGTTCTTTATTGTAAGTAGGATGAATAACTCTCAAAAAACAGCACAAGTAGGAATATCCTAATTTCTCCAAAAGTAAAATATAGCAATCTCTAGTCTTGGATGTGTTTGTATGCACTGCACCACAAAACATGTTTCAGAAACAGAATGTACAGGTAATCCTTGACTTACGAACACAATTATGACCAGAACATCCATTGCTAAGTGAGGCAGTTGAGTAGCACCCAATTTTACAACTTTTTGCCTAAGTTGTTAAGTGAATAACCAAAGTTAAGTGAAGCATGCAGTCACTGAATGAAGCTGGTTCCCCCATTGACTTTGCCTGCTGGAAACCCAGCTGGAAGGAATGCAAATGGCAGTCACATGACCCAAGGTGTTGCATCATAAATCCATGCTGATGGCCAAGGACGGGAATGATCACATGACCACAGGGATGCTGCAAGAGTTGTAAGTGCAAGGACCGGTCATAAATCACTTTTTTCAGCACTATTTTAACTTTGGTCATTGAATGGTTCAAAGTCAAGGACTGCTTGTACACGTATGTCCTTCAGTCTTTCCCATGCTGGATTTCAGATCCACTGATCGCCTACCAGCACTGCTGACTGCCATGGTATTAGCTTGGAACAAAAGAGTTGCATAGTTAGGATATTTGGTATGTTCACCCAGTTGGGGCAGATGTTACTTTTCTGTGGATCAGACATTACCAGGAAGTTCCCTTCTGAGATGGTTTCCATGCAGCCATTCCTTCTGTGCGCTGAGATGTCTCTTATCTATCCACTGACTGAAGCCCTTTTTCAGTCTCTCAAGTGTGTTCCCATAGAATATCAAGCTTCCTCCCTTCCATCTTTAGTACAGGATGTCAGGTTTGGAGCAAATGCTGCTGCTTCTGCTGAGCTTCTCCTTAAAAGGTCCCCTTTTGCTTGTCGGACATCTTTAATGTTGTAGGCCCAGGCTTTCTCTAAACTTTCTCCAACCACGTTGGAAGGGGTCCATTTGAGGAAAGGAAAGCGGGCTGCTACCACACAGGCTGCATCTGGAAGTTCGGAAAGCAACTTCTTCTCCAGTTGAGGCACCTGCAAAAGGATGCCAGGTCTGGATTGTAGCACTGAGAACCCCAGCAAGCTTTGTTTCATCAGTACCAGGATACTCTTCCTGGCTTGTTATCAAGAGTGTTTTCAGCTATGTTACTGTCTCTTTGGTAAGGCTGTCCCACAAGCTCTGGTGATTAAGACACGAGGGGTGGCTCTGCTGCAGTGAATATCCACAGCAAACCGCAACACCAAATGCCACTATTAGTTGTAGATTGGTACCTGATGCAAGTATGTTGAGTCATGTCATCAGGATGATGACACCATCATGAAGATGGCATCATTCCCTCTCCCTGTCCTCTCAGCCACACAGCCCCTGGTCACCCACGGCCTTATGTAATAGAAGATATCTCTTTTTAGATTCTGAAAAAGTTGGGGCCAGGCTCAATACCCTTCCACCTCAATGTTATTTAGCTGGTGGAGAATCTTTCATAGTTCCTACTCACCACGCTGGGGGCCAAGAACAACGTCACGTTGCTGCAATCAGAGAGATCAGCCTTAAAAATGCCAAGAGAAAAAAAATCAGGCTGGATGAGGCAGGTGGGTCTTGCCAATCAAATAATACAATAACTAATAATTTACAACTAACAACTCAGTACATTTGTTATTGATGTTTTATTGCCCCAGCCTTTATGTAGGGTAATTGGTCGTGTAATTTGTGAAGCACCCAGAGTTGCTGGGAGTCTGGTGGCATGTTAATATTATTAAATATAAGTTCACCAAGAACCAGTTTGGTGTAGAGGTGGAGGTGCTGGCCTGGAAACCAGGAGATGATGAGTTGTAGCCCAGTCTTAGGCATGAAAGCCAACTGGGTGACTTTAGATCTTAATCTCTCAGCCTACAATGTCAGATCTGGGTGACAAGCTGGTTAATTGCTTTCACAATCAATGGATCTGCATCCTATGTTGAATCATCTGCAACGTTTATATTTTTATATCCTGCAGTTTGCCGGAATGCACTCTGAACTTCAAACTGGCGCTGAAGCTCAAATCCTTTGGCTACCTAATGCAAAGAGAGGACTCATTAGAGAAGACCCTGATGCTGGGAAAGACTGAAGGCAAAAAGAGGAGGGGATGGCAGAGGATGAGATGGTTAGAAGGCAAGGTCAGTGCAATGGGCATAGATTTGGGCAGACTCCAGGAGGCAGCACGGAACAGGGAGCCTGGCATGCTATGACCCATGGGTTCACAAAGGGTTGGACACGACTGAGCAACTGAACAACACATTAAAAACCTTAACCAATATAAAAACAAAGATAATTAGCAAAAATCATCATTGATATAAATAAGACTTCTCTCCGCTAGGACCCAATCCCAATTAATATTAAACATCAAATGCTGTATGGAGCAGTTATTTTACAGCCTTTCTTAGCAGCAGCAGAACTGGCACTAAGTGAATCTTTTTAAAAATTATTTTCATGCCTTCAAGTCACATTTTGACTCCTGGCAACTCCCTGGACAAGACTGCAGTTTTCTTGGCAAGGTTTTTCTGAAGTGAGTTGTCATTGCCTCTGCTCCAGGGCTGAGACTGGCCCAAGATCATCCAGTTGGCTTTGTGTCCAAGGCAGGACTGGAACTCACATTCACCAGGTTTTTAGCCTGGTGCCTTATCCATTACACCAAAATGGCTCTCGAGTGAATTTTTGGGAAGTGGCTATCCCAAAGGGAAGGGGCTGCTCTGAAGAAATAGTGGCTAGGCCCACCAACTATTTGGATGGGGTAACCTTAAGCATCTCACTCCAAGGTGGGAATGGGATAACTCTATTTGATGCAGATGTCCCTGAAGATACAGTATTGGAAATCAAGCCATGAAGGGCTTTATAAATTAAAACCAGCACTTTGAGGGTCTCCCAGAACTGATCTGAAGCTAACGCAGCACCTACAAAATGGGTTTATTGTTGCAGTGATTCTCACCTACCTGCAAATAAGCTTATTGCACATTGCACCAATTGCAGTTTCCAAACAGTCTTCAAAGGCAGTCCCAGATAAAGCATGTTGCAGTAGTCTAGTTTTGAAATGAATGTGACATGACTTACCACCATCAAAATGGTAATTTGATTGATGTTTAACCTCCAGTCACCATTTCTTTGGAGAGGACTATTCTCTGCCATGTTTGGAAAACCTGGCCTCTCTTTCTTAAGGTTCCAGGCCTTCAAAGTTAATTTGGGCAACAGACAGATGAGGAGACTGCAGTTAGTCATTGACTTATGAACACAACTGGGACCAGAACTTCCACTGTTAAGCAAGGCGGTGGTTAAGGGAGTTGCGCCCAATTTTGCAACCTTTTTTGCCACGGTTGTTGAGCAAACCACTGCAGTTGTTGAATGAATCATGTGACTATTAAGTAACTCTGGCTTCCCCCACTGATTTTGCTTGTTGGAAGACAGCTGGGAAAGTCACAGATGGAGTTCACATGAGCCTGGGATGCTGCAACCATCATATAGACGTGCGGGTTGCCAAGCACCTGAATTTTGATCAAGGACGGTGGGAATGCAGCAACAGCTGTTCAGTGCGAGAATCTATTGCAATTCATTTTTTTGATGTTGTAACTTCCAATTTATTTATTTGTATCCCGACTTTATTATTTTCTAAACAACTTAAGGCAGCGAACATACTTAACACTTTCCTCCTTCCTATTTCCCCCCAAATGGTTGTAAGTCGAGGACTACCTGGATTGCTGAAATCCAATTCCCAGGAGTCCCAGGGGCCAACACAGCCACCACCGAGAGAAGAAATGCTTTCAATGGGCTGTTTTCCAAGAGCCTTCAAATACCATCCCATTTACAGAACTGGAGATTGGACACTCAGAGATGATGGCTTGGTTGTAGAGTGGAGAAGACCCAGGATTATTGTGCTCATCTGCAAGCCCCTCCGTCCTATTTCTTACTTTATCTGAAGAACACCCACTAAAAATTAACCACGACTTAGCCTATGTGAACACGTAGTTTGTTGAAAATAACAACCTTCCAAAGATCTTGTCGGTAGTAGAAAACTTTTCCATAGCATCCAGCCCGCCAAGCATGAAAATGGGAGAGTTTCAAGAGCCATGGGTTGAGTTCATAGCCAACAACTGGTTGGAAACCTTGCTTGTAGGCCTCCAAGACCTAGAAACACAGAAGAGGCAGATGCATGTGACAAATGCAATATTTCCCAAAGTTGGCAATTTTAAGAAGTAGGTTTCAACTCCCAGATTTCTCTGGCTAGTATCTGTGAGTCTAGGGTGAGAAATTGGGAGGTTATGAGGTTGGCCAACTGCGTAGATTTCCCTCAAATGGGCAAAGGAGCTTGCAAACAGTTATGGACTTCTTAATTCTTCTGCAACATTTGTAATATTTATGTCTGCCTGCAGATTTTCTCAAAAAAATAGGTTATATTTACAACATCTATGCAAAAAAAATGTGTTTTACCACATCTTTTAGTGGAGAAGATTGTGTGTTTTCTAGGTAAAGGTAAAAAGGTAAAGGCTTCTCCTGCCAACTCTAGGGGACGGTGCTTATCTCCGTTTCACAGCTGAGGGAGCCAGCGTTTGTCCAAGGATGCTTCTATGGTCATGTGGCCGGCATGACTAGATGCCAAGGCGCATGAAACGCTGTTACCTTTCCCACCAAAGGTGGTAGCTATTTCTCTACTTGCATTTTGCATGCTTTCAAACTGTAGGTTGGCAGGAGCTGGGGCGAATAATGGGAGCTGATCCCGTTACGTGGTGGCATTTGGGTCTCGAACTGCCAAGCGGCTGACCTTCTGGCCGACAAGCCCAGCGTCTTAACCACTCGGCCACCATGCTCCCTTTCTTGGGAAAGTAGGCAATAATTAGCGCTCCAGGAGGATCAATGAAAAAAATGGGTTTTCATGAATCAGCAGCTCTTCTTTATTCAAGATGTACTGTATATTCTAACACTTCTCAGGAATTCAAGGGTCAGCATTCTTTCCTTGACATCCCCCCACCCCCCAAAAAAAGCTCTGTCGGGTAGATTCTGCTGAGCGATACTGAGCGATAGCCATAATAATCTAGGGAGCTTTCCTGGATGGAACTGAACTTAGGTTCTAGGTTCGATGCCTCATCTCTATAATTTGTTGACAACTTGTCAGTCAATTTTGTTTCAATCTGGAGACAGTGTGCTGTAGTGGTTAGAAATGGACTAGTTCTGAGAAGTTGTGGTTCAAAAGGATGAATATGGAATTGCCTCTTAAAATTCAGGAAGAAGGGGAAAACTATGGTTGACCTCCATTTTAAAACATGCATCTTTTATGACTTCAAGTTAATTTAAGACAGGTATTTTATATTTGGGGGAGCATGATAGTCGAGTGGTTAAAATGCTGGGCTTCTTAGCCAAAGGGGTCATCGTGTAAATGTCATTTGCTCCCCAACTGCCCGCCTGTGGGGTCCACACTCCCTAAGAATATTGGATTCAAGCCTTTGGTTGCTCTTACAATTCTGCCATCGCCGGAGCCTAAATCCACCAGTTTTCCTGACCGCCCTTTTAGGAGTGACATTATGTTCTGGACTTGCTTGGCACTGGATGGCACATATGGCACCTGGGTCACAGAAAAGATGCTGGTGAGCTTCATGGGAAATACAGATTTCTCCACCCTAGAGATGCTTGCCTTCCATTACAGGAAGTCCTCAATTTATGACCATTTAATTAGTGATTGTTCAAACTTATGACAGTGCTGAAAAAAGTGACTTATGATTGGTGCTTGCATTTGTGAACATCCCAGCATTCATATGGCTACATAACTGCAATTCAGGCATTTGGCAACTGGCATGTATTTATGACAGTTACACCATCCCAGAGTCACGAGTGCCATTTGCAATCTTCCCAGTTGGCATCCAACAAGCAAAATCTATGAGAGAATCTGGATTTGCTTAATGACCATAAAATTGGATGTGGTCAGGTGATGACTCTCTTAATGATGGAAGGTCCATTCCCAATTGTGATTGGAAGTCAAGGACTACGTATACAAGTAAATCCTCTACTGAACACACTAATTGGGGAGAAAAGAGCATTTTTGATACACCAGTGTTGATTAAACTACAAAGCAGGTCATTTGAAAGGTTTAAATAATTTGCCTAATGGCAACCTTCTACCAATGGCATTAATTTTGGCATTTGCAATATGACTTCACTGCACAAATGACAGAAACGGACTCCAATGATGTAAATATCATACCATTTTGCATAAGCTCAAAATGCTTTTTTAATTATTATTTTGCGTACTAAATTTTCGGTCCATGATTTCAGGAGGAACCAGCATCCAATCCAGATAGAAATTAGCATTCCAACTTGTTAAACCAGTGTTTCTCAACCTCGGTAATTTTAAGATGTATGGACTTTAACTCCCAGAATTTTGGGAGTAGAAATCCATGCATCTTAAGTTGTTTTAAGTTGAGAAACACTGGACTAAAATTAAGATTTACTGAGGCTTACTGCAATTGGTTAAATTGGGCTGGGGGTAAACTGGAGAGCAATACACACTTTTTTAAAAATAAACACTGCTTGTCAGACCTCCCAATTTTTCAGGAGAATGCTGAACGGGCAGAGCCAAATGTTTTGCCCACCTGGGGCAAGGTTAAGGGGAAATGGGCACCCCTTTAACTCTTATATCATCCAAGATTAGAATAAAATTATCTGCTTTGCAGTTTTAAGGGAAGGATCAGTGATTTGATCACTAGGTTTTGGCAGTGCAATCTGGGGTTATTTCAGGGGCTGGATGTGGGGCAGGATGTGGCCTGCCCACTCCTCGGTAGTCAGGGTCACCTCTGTGCTTAAAAACGATCTGAAGTCAGATACCTGCCGAGAGACTTTGCGGAATCCGAGGGCCAGAGCTGCGGTCCAGGCAAAGTAGATGAGAAGGCCAGCGCTGGATGCAGTTTGGAAAGCACCCCCCCTGTCTCTCTTCTGCTGCAGCTCGGCTGCTTGTGTTTCTAAAAAATCATCCCAATCCATACCTGCAAAAGGAATAATTTGCAGGTCGCTTCACACAACACATGTGGTGCATTTGATCAAGGGAGGGAAGGGATAGAGGGAAGGAACGGAAGGAAGGAAGGGAAAGGAAAGGGAAGAGAAGGAAAGAAGGGGAAGGAAGGGAAGGGAAGGGAAGGGAAGGGAAGGGAAGGAGAAGGAAGGAAAGAAAAGAGAGGGGAGGGGAGGAAGGGAGGAAGGACTGCATAACTAATATAGGAGCCCAAAAGAAAATTTGGTCGGTTCCAAACAGGGTTTGAAAGAACAAAGGACAGTTGCTTGAAGCAGAGGAGAAGTTTATTTCTGAAGTCACAGTACAAGCAAGTACACAATCAGCTGTTCGGAGGTGGCCACGCTCAGTTTCCTGGCTAACCCTTTTATAGAAAAGCCCTTCCACTGATCGTGAAAGTGACTGAGTGGAGCCTGCCCTCTAGGCATTCTTGGAAAGTAGAATTAGCCAGCTGGCCAAAAGGGAGCAGTCTGTGGTCAGGCATTCTTCCAGACTTGTGGTTTTTGCATTCTGGGGTCAACAACCTTTTGTTTATGAAATGGGAAAATCTCAATACTGAGAAGTCGAGGGAGACATCCTAAAGACGCTTTCTTTATGCGAACAGACGGATGCCGTTTGCTGCCATGCC
>JANHZU010005333.1:254486-265736 GCA_032468055.1 Acrochordus granulatus | reverse complement strand
AAGTCAGGTAGTTGTTAAGTGAGTTGTGCCCAATTTTATGACCATTTAATTGTTAAGTGAGTTGTGCCCAATTTTATGACCATTTAATTTATGACCATATTAATTATGACCATAATTGGCAAAAATCACTGCAGTGGTTAAGTGAATCACACAGTTGTTAAGCAAATCCTGCTTCCTCCATTGATGGCTGGAAAGGTTGCAAATGGCAATCACATGACCCGGGGATGCTGCAACTGTCATAAATTCATGCCAGTTGCCAAGGGCTCGAATTTTGATCATATGAATGTGGGGGTTCTATGATGGTTGTAAGGATTGATCATTAAGTCATTTTTTTCAGTGCTATTGTAACTTTGAATGACCACTCAACAAAAGGTTGTAAGTCAACCTTTGGCATCTAGTCATGCCAGCCACATGACCACAGAAGCATCTTTGGACCACGCTGGTTCTTTGGCTTGGAAATGGAGATGAGCATCACCTAGAGTCAGCCACAACTGGCAGGGAAAACATTTACCTTTTTTTAAACAACTGCCATGGGGATGGAAGGGTGGAGGCCCTTAAACATTGGGTTTAAGTTTAAATTACTTTCTTCCCTTCTTTTTGTGATTACAGTTTTGAAAGTTTTTTTAATTGATAAATTAGGTGAATTGTTCAGTTTTTGTTTTCACTATTTCCACAGGTAAGTAAGATGGACTGCTCTGTACATTCAGGACAATCATCTGGGGCCCAGAAACTAAATCGATGTGCATTCACAGTGATGCACTCCTTGCATTTCTTGCAAATCTGGGGGATCTTGTCTAACTGTACATGCCAAGGGACCCTGCCTTGCCAGCAGATGGGAATCCTTCCACCACCGCCACCCTTGCTGCTGCCTGCTCGGGCAATGGCACTTTGGCTCAGACTTTGCAGCCGCACGGGGATCTGGACCCCCCGCCAGGCAGCAAGGGGCCATTCCTACGTACTAGGACGGCTGCCACGGTGGAAAGGCCATGCCCAGTGCCACCCTCGTCTCGGCCCCTGGTTCCGGGCCTCCTCCTCGGCCGAGGCTCTCTCTCATGCGCTGCTTTCGTCCTGTCTCGCTTCACCCAGCGCGGCTTTCTGCGGGGCGAGGCATGCAGCCAAAGGCACTGGAAGCCTCGCCGGGTCTTGCCCGCGCGGGCCCTCCACCCCGCAGCTAGCCGGGAACCATGGGCTTAGCAGTCCACCCCGCTGCGGCCCTCTCCCATCCTCGCTTGCTGCCCCAGCGCGCCGCTTCGCTGCTTTTACCTGCGCAATCTCCCGCCCGCTTTCCGGACCGCGAGCGATGCCGCCCCGCTCTCTGTCCCCGGGGGCCGGGCCGAAGCCCCGGGGAGGCGTGCCCGGAGTGCAAGCGCCGCGCCCCGGAGTCGCGGAGGAGGCGGCGGCTCCCCGGAGAAGGCCTGGCCCAGGTTTAAGGAGGGGGGTCCGCGCGGACACGCGCCGCTGCCCCCCTCGCCAGGGTCGTGGGAATGCAGCCCCCGGGGCTTTGACTGCCTCCGGACGAAGCATTAGTTAGTGCGGCACTCGCTAAACTAATTAAACTAGTTTAAACTATTAAACTAATAGTTCAATTAAACCTGTTACACTAGTTTAAGCACTAGCGCAGCACGGCTGTTGGGTGTTAACTTGGGCTTACATTTATAGCAGCGCTGTCGGGTTATAGCAGGGCTGTTGCGCGCGCGCACAAGTTGCGTGAATCTAGCCCGTCTCTTTGGGGGGCCCAACACAGAGTTGGGGGAATGTAGCCCGCCTCTCTGCTTGGGGGGCCCACCCCGCGGCCCGGGCCTCACCCGGGCGGCGTGTCCCCTCAGGCTCGGCTCGGCTCGGCAGAAGGCGCCGCGCGACGCCCGAGGCCGGAGCGCAAAGGAGGCCGCTGCGCTGCTCCCACCGTCCCGGAGCTGAGCTTGCTCTTTGTCAGGAGAGGAACACGATGCCGTGGAAACCTCCGCCTGGCCGAGCGGTAGGCACGAGAAGTGCCCGGCCCTGCCTTGCGAAGGCACCGCCCGGCTACTTCGCTATTTCTTTCGTTTTGGAAAAGCGGCCTGTGCCCCTAACGGAAACTTAAGGATGCAAGAAAACGACTCGAAAAGGAGTCTAAAAGCGCAAAGTCAAGTCGCGGAGACCGGGTTCCGAAGATGCGTGGGCTTAAATTCCCGGGATCCTCCAGCAAGCTGGCTGGGGAATTCTGGGAGTGGAAGTCCACCTGCATCTTAAAGTTGCCGCGTTTGAGAAACACAGCATTAAAGCGGTATATTCACATAGTAAATCGTAACTTCCCGAATTCTCATTTTCATCTTAAAATGTTATCTTCAAATCCTCTGAAGCCTCTTTGTTTGTTGAACGTTTTCAAAAGAAATAAAGGAACAACTATTTATATAGTTGGGCTTACCACTTCTGTTGCAAGCCGTTTATAAGAAAACGAATGCGCAAAACTTATTTTTTTGCGGTGAAAATACGAGAAAGAAAGAAAAAAAAACACACGAGCAGAGGAGTTGCAAACAAATACGTCTCCATAGTGATAGAAATATTACTTCCGTCCCTCTACGCGTTTCGTAGATGTACCTTCCACGGAAGCCGGAAATGGAGGCTTCCCATGACCGCTCTACCTCAGCTTGGTGGGCCAGAGCGGCCTTTCTAGCCCTGAGAGCCCCTCCTTCGTTGAGGCGACTCTATGGTTGTGCGCAGTTGCGCGGGCCGTTCGACGGCAGCGGCGGGAAGCCTAGCCGAGCCGGGCAGCCATGGCCAAAGGTGAGCTCGCGGTCCGGGGCCCTGAAAGCAAAGGATGGAGGACCGCCTTCTATAGTATTTGCTGTAGTTCCTCCCAGAAAAGTTTTTTTCTTATTTTTTGCATTTAAAAAAGCGTGACAGGTAGAAGCCCGTCAGGTGTAGCTCACTTCATCTCTGTGGGTCAAAGATTCACGATCTGGATCCCCTCATACCAATGAAGGGGGTGATTAAAACCCCAAGAGGCCAGGTTTCGGTGGGTCAAGAAGTGACAGGCAGAAGTCTGTCAGGTCGAGCCTTCTTGCCTCGGTGGGGGCGTGGGCTTTATTGATTAGATTGTTGCCTGTCATGTTGTGGTTCAGGAATCCTGCAAGTCTGGGAAGGAAAGTAAAGGCGGGTGAGGGACAGGCAGAAATTTGCTAGATGCAGTCTTCCTCCGTTTTTGCCGGGGAAAGTTTCATTGCTTAGATGTCTGCCTGCTCTTTTTGTGCAAAAATAGGCTGCAAAATCAAAGGTGTGGGTCTATATAGACAGTACAGTATATCCAGATGGGGAACTGCAGGATTCACCTGTTGGACAGACCTGATTTGATCAACTCAGTTAACAGCTAAAAATCCATCAGGTGCAGCCGTCCTACCTCCCTCTGTGCGGGAGGTTAACTGTTGGACTGTGTCCAGATTTGGAGTGTAACTGAATGGGGTGGATATCAATGAATGCTATGTAAGAGGCAGAAATTCACCAGGTGCAGCTTTCCAGTCCAGAACGTAAGCTTCACTGGTTGGATGTCTGCCTGACACACTGCTATTAAAATATAGAACTGTAGAAAGAAGAACAGTTTACAGCACTTGCTGATGGTAGAGTAAATCTGTACACGTTTGTGTGTGTGTGTATGTCAATCTGTTTGTCTACGTATATGTTTGTGTATACATATATCTGTCTCCTGTGTGTGTGTGTGTATTTGTACGTAGAAGTCTATTTCCATATATGTGTGTGTATTTGTATATCTATATGTATATATCTGTGTATATGCACACATATCTGTCTATGCTTGTATGCATACGTTTTATATGTTATCTTGTACAGTATTTTGTTCACTGTTTGGGGTTGTGTTGTACATTCACCTTCAGTTTTCTTCCAGCCTTGATTTCAAAACCTTTGTACTGCTCAGAATAAGTGGGGAATTCAGCATTGGAAATAATATAGTTGGGGGCTAACTGGTCTTTTATTCCACCCCCACCCCTCAGTGTGGCAGCACCCTTATCTGAACATCTTCAAACATTTTAAAGTAGAAGAATGGAAAAGATCCACCAAGGATGGGGATGTAACAACCTTTATGGTAAGGCCAATTTTCCTGACATTTCTCTCAGTAGTTTCACTGTAAATTACATTTGCACCATTGATTACAGTATCTTGTAGTTAGTTTATTCTGGCATCTGAACCTGGGTTACAGGATAGATTGTGGTTTAGGCGTGCCTTAACTTCACCATAGGCATAATCCCTTAAACTATAGTCTTTCAAGTTCTCTATGGATAAACTCATAGGGTAGCCCTATATTGTAAGAAATCACATATAGCTTTAAGATTAGGCAATCTTAGTAGTCACTTGTGAGTGGACAGAGTTTAATATGACTACAGGTAGTCCTCTACTTATGAACACAATTGGGATCAGAATTTCTGTTGCTAACCAAGGCAGTTGTTAAGTGAATTGCATCCTATTTTATGATTTTTTGCTACCGTTGTTAAGAGGATGACTGCATTTGTTATGTGAATCACATATTGTTAAATTAATCCAGGTTCTTCCATTGATTTTGCTTGTTGGAAGCCATCTATAGAGGTCACAAATGGTGATTATGTGACCCCAGGACACTGCAACCTTCATAAATACATGCTGGTTGCCAAGTGCCCAAATTTTGATCACGTGACTGTGAGGATGCTGCAATGGTTGTAAGCACAAGGATCGGTCATAAATCACTTTTTTTCAGTGCTGTTATAACTTCAAATGGTTGCTAAATGAATGGTTGTAAGTTGAGGACTACATAGTGTTGTGTGTCATGTCTCCTGTCTGAAAGGTATGAAAAAAAAGGCCACCCTGATTTCCTCTTTCTACCACTTTTTAGCTGCTAATTTCTTTCAATATTAGTCAATGTTTATTATTAATTACATTTGCAATTCATATGACCAATGTTCCTGAAGAGGAAACATAAAAAAATTATGGGGAGAAAATAAAGGATATTGTGTATTTTCTGTTTGATTGCTAATTATGCAAAAAGCTGAGAAGAGCACTTGTTCAGACCTAAGAGATAAGATGATGCATATTTCCAAGGCTTCTGTAAAATCTATTTTCTTGCATATTTGCTAAGGACTATGATTGAAATGGAAATTACTGTTCCTTGTTTTAGTGATCAGTAGGGGTAATCTACTCTTTCAAAATGATTTTTTATTTCTGGAGGTAAATGCTTGCCACTAGAAAATCCTACTCTGACCTTTGATGGTTGAGGTGAACAATTAGCTCTTGACAGCGCCTGGAAAACTGATGGAAGCTTTTCATCCTACTTTTTGTTTCCCCAACCTAAAAAAAAATGAAATTAACAGCCTATTGGCTTGCATACTATGTCTCTTCCTTGTGGAAGGGAAGGAACAAAATGTGGGTGCAAGAATTATAGTTTTGGGCCTTAAGTCTGGAAGTATTTTCAGATAAGCTGATGGCCCTGTTTTGTTTTTCCTCATGTCGCAGTGCTGGATGGTTGAATAGTTTGTTGCAAGGATAGGGAAAAAGCCTTGAATTCAACAATTTGCTTTTTTAAAGTTACTGTGATGCTATTTTGTCTCTGATTGATGATTCTTGATCAACTGGGCAAAACAGGAACCAGCTTTTCTTTAATTAAAGCAGAATTATCATGCACATGAATACAGACTTTTTAAAAATAGACTTATCCTACCTTAATCAGGTACATCCCTTTTATATTGAAAACAGTGGTTCTTCATCCTGCTAAAGAATTTCTGAAGTTGGCAATAATGAAATAATGATTAAAAGAGTTGTTTCTCAATTATATTTGAAAAGTCCCCCCAGAAGAAGCGAAGCCTGTTTACCTTTAGCAAAGGTTTTATACCCTGTGCCTTCATATTTATTTTTACTGGAATCTTCATGTGCTAGAAACCTAAAATTTAAATAAACAATTCTGGGCTACAGAAATCTTAACAACCACTTTCTAAGAATTAATACTTTCTCTGTCTCTTTGCTCCCATCTAGTGATTGTCTGATTTTTTGCAGCCTCTACAGTATAAGGTTTGCTTATTGAAAACAAAATTGTAGGCGGCCCAGAGTCATTGATTGTCAATTCTATAGAAAATGAATGAATGAACGAATGAATAATATCTGAGCTGGACCATCTCTCATATTATCCTGCCTCAGGAATTCTGGAACAAAATGCTCTTAGCTTGTGTTAATCTCCAGGTGCTATATGTTAGAGCCAAGATCTCTGACTGTTTCTAGCTAATTTTCCACATTTTTATGACATTGGTTTCTTCTTCTTTTCCATCAATTGTGTTTACTTCCCAGACCCCTTAAAAAAGTCCCTGCAGTTTTTTTGGCAAGGTTTTTCAGAAGTGGTTTGCCATCACTTCCTTCCAAGGGCTGAGAGAAAGGGACTAATCTAAGGTCACCCAGCTGGCTTTGCATATAAGGCAGGACTAGAACTCATGGTCTCCTGGTTTCTAGCTTGATGCCTTAACCACCACACCAAACTGTCTCTCTTTTGGTTTCTTCTACGGGAAGTCAAATTTTAGAGTCTACTTATCTCCATTCAGGACAAGAATCTGAAAGGAACAGTATATCGCATTAGTGGGGCTGTTCCAGCCAGCAACTATCTCCAGCTTCCCAAGACTGGCACTCAGTCTTTGGGTCTCACTGGTCACTATATCTACATCCTTTTCAAACCTGCACCAGGAAAATACTTTGTAGTGCATCTGGATGTTGCTACTGAGGTAGGTGAATTACTGGCTACATGATGTGCAATAACAACATAAATTAAAGGGTAATATGCTTGAAAGCATACACTGTTTATTGACTATTTATGACCATTATTTCTTACCCATCTTGCATAGCAGCAGTTCTTCCAAAGACACTTGCAAACAATATAACCATTTGTAATAAAAATGCAACATTTTAAAAAGGCAAATAAAAACATCCTACAGGCCAGTGGACCTGGAGTGAGAGAAGATGAACACAGCTAAGGAGCTTGGATATTTGCCATCTGCCTTTCTAACATTTCTTTATTGAGTATTGCTATTCTGGGATCCTGATACAGTCTGTTTGGCACTTTACAAGGTGTTGATACTGGATGGCAGACTTGTTTTCCTGCAGCTGTCAATTTTTTTTGAGGACTACTTTTTGAATGTTAATAGTAGGAGAAATTTATTGATTTATTTTATTTGTCAATCATATTTCTATGCCGCCAATTTCCGAAGAGTCTTGGTGGCTTACAAAGGTTAGTGATTATACATTTTTCTTTATTTTACCCCGCCCCCCTCGGCTGGCCGGCGATGTTCATATCCTGGACATCCTCCTAGACACCTGCTCCGCCCCTGGGATGGGCGAGTTTTTCGTGCTGACTTTCGGTGTTCCGTCACACCGAGTCGTAAAAAAAAAATTGCCAGCCAGCAATTTTTTTTTTCCCTCCGAAGGAGGTCCCCATTAATCTACTTGCATTTTCACATGTTTTCGAACTGCTGGGTGGGCAGGAGCTGAGGCAAGTGATGGGCACTCACCCCGTCATGCGGAGCTTGCAGATCAAACCTGCCAGAGTGCTGGCCATTTCTGGATAACATATCTGGCAGCATTAATCCGCTGCGCCACCGCACCTCAAGAAATGCTAGATTAATCTACAGGCTAGCCAAAAATCAATAAGAATTTGGTAACGCTCTTTTGGACTAACAGATTTTATTTATTTATTTAAAACATTTATATAGCTTCTCATCTTATAACAAATACTAAGTGGATCCCAATTAAAATTTTAATATTAATCTGTTTTATATAAATAATGTTATTATTTATTTTTAATAAAATCTGTTAATCTGAGTAAATGTTACCAGATTCCTGTTTTTTCTGAACCATTTGTAGATTATATTGTAATCTCTGCATTTGCAGTTAAAAACTGGTCTAAAGGAGCAAGGGAAGGATGTTTCCCATGAATTTACAAAGAGTTTTGATTGGCATCCTGACCCACTATTGGATTTAACTAGGTAGTGAGATATGTATGTATTTCTGGCAGAAACAGAATTAATTATGCAAGCAATAAACTATGTAAAATGAAAAGCAGCTAGAAGAACATTTACATCCTGGCTGAAATCACACAATCTAAATAAGTTACAGTATTCAGCTTTGGTTATCTTGGGTGGACAGTCGATCAACTCCAAAATATTTGCTATAATATTAATATTAGAATGATAATTCCATTTCTATGAACAGGCTGTGTTTCTTTTCATTTCTAGGACAGCCAAGTGGTCCGTATTTCATTTTCCAATCTCTTTAAAGAATTCAAGTCCACAGCCACGTGGCTGCAGTTCCCTTATATTTGTGGGGCAGCCCGTGGATCAGTCTATGAAAGTACAGCCAAGACTTCTAAGCGAGGTAAAATGCAGTCTAATAAAGCTTTCTAGGATTTTTTCCCCCCCACAACATCCAGCAAACTGTTCTGCCTTTGATTTTACCCCTGGGATTTTAGAAACCTAGGTCTAACTTTCCTGAGATATGAGTTGGTGGAGACTATGAACTTCTCTGACAAGACAACCTCAAGAGAGAATAGCAAGCATTCAGTTAATACTTTAATTATGGCAATTAAAGTAATGCTTTTTAATTTTTTGGTTCATCAACTTAATCATTCTAATACTTTGAATATTTAACATTGTAGTTTATATTTGAGATGAGATTTAAATTGAACATTTCTTGTCTGCATGTTCATATTGCTATTTACTTGTCTAGAAAATGTTTGAATATCAGAGATGAGGCCATTTGTGTATAAATGCCCCCCCCCAAGAATAATCTTCCTGTGGAGGTGGAGCAGGCCCTCATTCTCCTGACCTTCCAGAAAGAGGTGAAGATCTGGTTTTGCAGCCTTCAAAGGGAGCCCAGATGAGGATGCAGCTGTGGGGCTGGCTAGTTCCCTGAAAGCCCTCCTACTTCAGCTTTTTAATCATTTTTAATAATCTTTATTCTTGCTTTCTTTTATATTTTTAATTTTTATATTATTTTTAGAACTTGACATTTTATTGTACACTGCCCAGGGTTCCTCTGAGGAAGATGGGTGGTTTAAAAATGAGAGAGAGAGAGAATGTTTGAAGTTGGGGATTTTTGTGTGTGTGTCAGATGTCTAGAAATTCAAAACTGGCCTGTTCGGATTTTCAGATCTGGTGGGCCTTGCTCCTAGCAACGTGCGATGGACTTGTTTGATGCTTGACCTCCGCTACATTCTTGGCCTCTACTTGAACAGAACATACAGCCATCTGAAAAGTGTCAAGCTATGCTCCAACCTGTTAGTGAAAAACCTGTTCACCAGTGATTTGCTCTTTGACCCAGGTGAGGGTTTTTGAAGAGTTTGTGCAGGGATTGCTGTCTGCAAGATTGTCTTCACAGATGTGTTAGGCAGTCTGAGTAGAGTGAGTGGAGCTTTAGAAACTCAGTTGACCTTTTGCTTCCCAAAATCCTTTCTTTTTCTCCATGGCTTGATCTTGTGATGGCATATTAACAAAAAGAAATGGCTAGGAACTTTCTGAATTAGCATCCCTCATGTAGAATACGCAAAGGATATACTGTATTGAAATATAATTCCATTGATGTATGGATTGATTAATTAGGTTGATTAATCATTTCCTTTAGTTCAGATATGTCTTGAGTCAGTCACACCCCCATGTGCATTTATTCCCTCCTTTTCATCTTGTTAATTTTAAAACAATTTTAATAATATTTATTATCATAA
The DNA here is from genome assembly GCA_032468055.1 of Acrochordus granulatus. Classification (NCBI taxonomy): domain Eukaryota; kingdom Metazoa; phylum Chordata; class Lepidosauria; order Squamata; family Acrochordidae; genus Acrochordus; species Acrochordus granulatus. The sequence continues at coordinate 256,024 of JANHZU010005333.1, read as the reverse complement.
TGTTGTATTTATGTCCATTGTAAGCCATCTAGAGTCACTTTTGTGAGATTGGCAGCATATAACTTAAATAAACAGGCATGTGGATTGTGGCCTTAGTGGCTACAATAATACAGCAATATTTGCAGGTTATTGATTCTGTGTGCCATCCTGGAGCCTGGAATAGAAAAGATGGCTATTTAGCTACAATAATCTGCATCCATACATTATTTAATGAAAGCTAAATAAATTTTAACTCTAGTTTATTTTAAACATTGCAGGATATAAAAAGGCAGGATAAAATAATGATAATAAATAATAATATGCCCATTGGGGCATTGACAAAATCCCCATCAATCAATTTCAAAAGACAGTTTTACTGGGAATAGGTTATCCTATAACAATACTTTAATCCCATTAAAGAACAGCATCTGCCTATCCCAGATCCTTGGGAAGGACTTAATAGATGGACAGAAATGCCAAATCCAGTTTAAACGTCTGGCTGACTGTGTGATAAACCAATAATAATATAATCAATTTCAAAAAGCAGCTTTAGTTGGAACAGCTCACATATATTGCAAAATAACCTTTCACACCATCAAACAACATGATATACTAGGTCCTTGGAATGGATTCAATAGGTGGATAAAAATGCCAAATTCAGTCAAAAACATCTGGCTGATTGTGTGACCAACCATGATATGCAGACTAGCTTGCATTCTTTTAGGGAATAATTACTTTTTCAGCATATCATATAAATGAAATTTTGTTTTACAGTACAGTACACCACTGTTTTCATGAGAGAGAGACACACATACACCTCCAGAGGGGACTCATCCTGCACTGCATCTCTAACTGTGCCCCTCACTACTTGTATGCAACATTACAACACTTGTATGAAAGGGGAGGGCTCCCATCATGACATCAAAATAAGTTTTACAATATTTGGGCATAATCTCAGTGAAAAACAGGCACGTCTGTCTCATCCTTTAGTTTGCTTTCAGCTTTGACCTTTTCTGAGGCTCACCAGTCCAAGCTGGCTTTGCGTGGTTTCTCTCCCATGCCTCGGGAAATGGCATTTCCTGTGCCCAGAGGAGAAAATTGGCATGATTTCTATGATTATATTAGGTAAATTTTGCAAAATTTATTTTTCTTAGGCCTTTAGTTTCTTTGCCTTGATCTTTTTAGTCTTTTTGCTCTTTGTAATATTGCTCACCCTGGAAAGGAAAACCATGATGGAGATTATGTGATTTTGGAGAACTTTATGAGAGTGGAAATTCCACAACTGAGAGGTTCCTAGTGAAAATTCCTGCTTTGAGTCCCCAAAGCCTGTACCATAATTTTGATTCTTTGTTCTTTGAGCCAGAATGTTTATTGCAGATTGCATACCCAAGTTTGTCTGGTCAAATTTAACTGACCACTATTTTACAACACAGTATTTTGTTTTGCTGGCCAATAGAGGTTGACATACAAGAGGTAGCTACCAAAACCATCCCAAAGAAACAGAAATGCAAGAAAGCAAAGTGGTTGTCTGATGAGGCTTTAGAAATAGCTGAGGAAAG
>JANHZU010005333.1:227701-244870 GCA_032468055.1 Acrochordus granulatus | reverse complement strand
TACTTTGGCCACATAATGCGCAGGGAGGACTCATTAGAAAAGACTGTGATTCTGGGAAGGATTGAAGGGAAGAGGAGGAGGGGACGACAGAGGATGAGATGGATAGATAGCATAGTCAGTGGGAGCTTGGGAAGACTCCGGGAGACAGTGCAAGACAGGGGGGCCTGGCATAATGCAGTCCATGGGGTTGTGAAGAGTCGGACACGAGTGCGTGACTGAACAACAACAAAGCTGGATAGGAAATAAGCAAACAAAACCTCAGTATGTCCGGACTCTTTGTTTCTCCAACTTAATTAGCATCAGTTAATGTTTCATCTATACTACTGGACTCAACCTTATAGTGCTACAAATTCTATAATTTGTAATGCAGTATGGGCCATATTATTACACAGATATTGCATAATCTGGCCCCTTCCTTTCCTTCTTTAGATTTGTTTGCAGCAGGAGTGGATATGTTTTAGAAATTAACTACAAGAATGTCACTGTCCGAAATGTCCGACGCCTTTTGCCCTTGGAGGCAGGACACAATCATCAACAAGAGAAGCAAGCTTTTAATTCAGGTATGAATGAGTGCTTCTGAGAACTTTGTAAGTGCTCAGTTTATCACAAGTATTTGAAACTTTGAGAGGCCAGTAAGGAATTTAGATTTGTAAGGATTGGCTACTCTTAACCTCAAAAGGGGTTACTTCCTTTTTTTTTTACTTCTCTACCATCTTAGCTTACTTTTGTCTTTTTTACTGGTTGTTAAGGGCACATCTCCAAACAAAGCACAGTCTTCAGATCCTGCTTTTTTATTGTCATTTTGTAAGAAAAAAATAATAATTTGGTTTAGAAGAACTCAGAAGAAGCATTCTTGAAAAGCAAGATTGCACTTGAGACTGACACTTTCCTTTGCAGGATGCTGGCTAATGTTTTTCCAATAATCTAATGTAAATAAAGTAAGGTTAGGTGACATAATGTGTGGCTAGTATGCACCACAGGGATCATCAGATCATTGATGCTCTTAGATGCTATGTTAGAGACACAGAATTTACAACTTAGGCAATGCTAATAAACTGGAGCAATCTTGAAAAAGAAATTCTGTTTACATTGGGATGCAATTTCCTAGCACTCAAATGCTTCATAGTGGGGACAGTAGTTACATCCTTATGATGTCAGTTCCTTGGCCAGTAAGAGAAGAGCAGCCTCTGGCTCAACCCTGAAATCTCTTCTTACAGACTGATTGAAATAAAGGCATATTGTAGTTGTTGAATGTTATGGTAGAAAAGGCTTTCAATATTCAGGACAAATTGGAGATTGGAAAAGAGGATTTAAGCACTTGCAGTTTTTCTGTTTCAGAACATCCTGGATTTTTATTCTTTCAGGTCCTGGAATATCTCTAAACAGCATCTGCCTTTCTTCAAGTTTCTGTGCCACTGCCTCTGATGATGGCTACCTGCGTCTGTGGCCATTGGACTTCTCGGAAGTCTTCTTGGAGGCAGGTGTGTAGAGCTTAAAAATCACACTTGCAGATTAGGTAGGTATTCACTTCAGACCTCCCAACATATTTTTATAATTAGGTGATATTCTACTTAGATCTGTGTAACACAAGAACTCTGTATCAGAACAATGCTCATTTCTTCATGCTCATCTTGTGTCTCTTGGAATCTTTTGTCAATACTCTAGATTTAGATCTAAATCATGAATGGTGGTTTAATTACCATAAATGGTGAGATCTGCATTCACTTTCCCACATCCTAAGAAGCCAAATCAAACTGAAGCCTTGTTTTTAGTTCTACATTTGGTTACTGGAGATACCTTTGAAAATACTACAAATGGCACCTGAGATCCTAAACTTGTTCCAAAGGAAGTGGCCTAATTCTCTGCTCCTTCTGAGCTTGAAATTTGTTGTTCATGTCTAAGACAGTCCATGATCTTAAATAGTTTTTACAATGATTAAATAGTGGAGTTAAAATAGGTCATTTAATCCAACTTCCCATAGGCAATACTCAACTTATGACCACAGTTGAGATCAAAATTTCTGTTACTAATAAAGGTGGTTGTTAAGTGAGTCACACATGATTTTATTACTTTTTGCCATGGTTGTTAAGCAAAACACTGCAGTTGTTAAGTGAATCATGTGATTGTTAAGCAAATCTGATTTCTCCCATTGACTTTGCTTGTTGGAAGCTGGCTGGGAAGGTTGTAAATGGTGATCACATGGCCCCATATGCCACAACTGATGTAAATACCTGCCAGTTGCCAAGTGCCTGAATTTTGATCATGTGGAGATCTCACAACAGTCGTAAGTGCAACGACCAGTTGTATATCACTTTTTCAGTGCCTTTGTAACTTCAAACAGTCACTAAACACATGATTAGAAGTTGAGGACTACCTGTGCTCAAGCTGGAATCAATATTAAAACTTCTTTGGCCTAGTGTTAAGAAACTGGGCTTGTTGTCTGGCAGGTCGGCAGCTTGGCAGCTCAAGACCCAAACACTGCCATGTAATGTGGTGAGCTCCTCATATTCACCAAGTTCTTGCCAACCCAGCAGTTCGAAAGCATGTAAAAATGCAAGTAGATAAATAGGTTCTGCCTAATCAAGTGGGAAGGTAACAGCATTCCAAATACTTTGGAGTATAGTTATGCTGGCCAATGACCGTGGAAGCATCTTCAGACAATGCTGGCTTTTTGGCACAGCCCCCTAAAATCATCTACAACTGAAAGGGGAAACCTTTACCATTTTTTATTAGATTGCTATCCATCTTCTGTTTAAAGACATTAAGTGAGGGAGAATTGACCACTCCCTTTGGTAACTGATTTAACTTTTTCTCAGCATCAGCTGAAATTTGCCTTCCTATAACTTAAGCCCATTATTCTGTATCCTGCATGATGGAATAAGAGAGAAAGCCTATCTTGTCTTTTTGTATGCAACATTCCTTCTTGTTCCAGAATTTGACATTTCAGTACTTGAAGAGTGCTGTTATATCCCCCTGCAGCATCTTTTTTTCAAGGTCCAAGGTAACCAGTTTCCTTAATGTCTCTCTATACAGCAGGGCATATCCTCCATGAATTAATTTAATCTTCTTTGAAAGATGTCTAAGCCAATGGCTTCCAGGATTTCAAATAGAAAATTCAGTGACTTAAAAAAGCTACTCTAGAGAAATATTTCTATTTGCCTGTCTTTACTCTCTGACCAACCAATTTGCCTGGATCTTATCCCATATTCTACTGCTAACACAGCAGAGAAAAAATTTCATATAAACTAAATCGTTCCCTTATTATTATATTTTTGCATAGATTTATCTCGTTCTATGAGAGTCAGTTTGGTGTTTTGGTTAAGGCATCACCTAGAAACTGGGAGACAGTGAGTTCTAATCCCTTGTTATTTGGTATTTCTCCTTTTCCATTTCTGCCTGGTGAGTCAAAACATGTCATATGAGAGCTGACTGAGCAGGTATCTTTCTTCTAGAGCACAACAGTCCAGTGAGTTCAGTTCGAATCAGCCCAGACAATCTGAAGGTTTTGTGCACTACCACCACTGGGAATGTGGGCTGCCTGGACATCCAGTCGAGGGATTACTACACAATCATGCGCTCCCACACAGGCTCTGTCTTGGCATTTTCAGTAGACAGTTCCCAAAAACATATGGTGACTGTGTCCGAAGACATTACAATTCGCATCTGGAATGTTGAATCTATGCAGCAGGTGATTTCAGAATTTTGTTCAGCAGAACACACACGCATACACACTCATTTGTGGCACCTTAAAGCTTAACATTATTAATATCTATAAATGCTTGTTACAGTGGAATTTGTTACAGTGAAATCCCCCGGATATCATATTCATAAATCTTCAGATTTATACTCTTAAGACTGAATGGATATGATCTATGACAACTTGTGCAAAAAATGGTAGTTTTAATGATGCCATAAGACTCTTCGTAGTTCTGGTTCTTAGTTTTAGCAAAAGAATCAGAGCTTCAACTTATAGGGTATGTTGGGATTGGCAAAAGCAGCTTATGTTTTTTAAAAATTTTGTTTTTGATGTGATAATAATAGTAGTAGGAGCCATGATAAAACATTAGATCTAATAAACTATACTTTCCTGCAGTCAAAAGCAACCTATCTTATTGACAAGTAGCTTGTGTTGTTTTCTTAATTATTTAATGCCATAATACCAGAGTCAACTACAATTTTTTAATTGGTTGACCATTCCTACATTCTGTTCCTTAATTTGTGTTCTTGCCATTGGAGTCTTCTGTATTAAATTAGAGATGGGCCACCTCTTTGTGGTTAAGGGGTGAAGAATCCCTTAAGGAGAAATGTGACATAAAGTGGTCAAGACTGAGTTGCACAAAATGGGCAAGACCACTATTTTCTGGCTTTAAGATAACATTTGGGCTGGGTGGGGAGATTTCAGACTACATTAAGTCTATTTAAGACATATACTAAGCATTTGTTATGTTACCTATTTCAACATGACCGGACACTTGCCCACTGTTTATTTTTTTGGACCAGATATGACAGTTCAGCGAAAATGGAAGCCAGAAAGATTTGATTGTTTCATATTTGTTGCTCTCTTTCTTGGTTTGAAGAACTAAAAGGTTATCTATTTGTGAGATCTTGAGCTGAGATTCAAGACTAACACCTGGACCATTTCCTTCTGCTGCCTCCTATCTGACCTGAGTACCCCTCTATCTCCTTGCAGCTTTATGAATTCACAGCCTCAGATGAAATACCATGTGCTGTGGCTTTTCACCCCTTGCAACCCATCTTTGCCTGTGGTTTTGACACTGGTGTGGTCAGGACCATCAGCTTAGCTGCCTCAAGGCTACTTGAAGAACACAAGTAATGTCTTTGTCTCATTTCATATTTATGTTTTGAAAGTTTTGCATACATACAAGAGTGGGTAGTGGTAATTTGAATGGGCATACAGTATTTCTTTGTGGGAGGAAAAATGTGAAATTATTATTTAACACACCTTCCTCATATTAGCTCATAATGCAATAAAGAAGAACAACAAAAGAAATGTACAGATTTAGAATGATTTATTTTCTTAGCAGTCTTTAGGATGATATGTTAAATGTTAAGTGTAGGTAGTCCTCGTTTAGCAAGCACAATTGAGACTGCAACATGGTCATTAAGTGAAGCAACTACTGAGTGAAACCGTAATTGTGCTTATGATCTTACTTCAGCTTTCATTTTGCTTTACAGACCTGTGAAAGTTGTAAATGTGAACATTGGTCACAAATTCATTACTGCCATAGGTGCGAAGAGTTGCTAAACAAGAACTATTTGTATCACATTTCTGTTTCTGATTTATATAGAACATTTAACACGGCCACCCAACTCAAACAACATGACTCTGGGCAGCATCCCAAATCATTAAACAAACATATAAAAAAAAACCTGATACCACTAAAGCAAACTAAAAGAAATGGTGACCAGGATTAAAGTATATTGTGTGAGTTCTAGACCTGCCTTAGTCATGAAAGTGGGCTGAGTGACCTTGGGCCAGTTCCTCTTTCTCAGCCCAACCAGCTCACCTCACAAGGTGGTGGTTTTGGGGAAAATAGGAGGAAGGTGTGTTAAATATGTTTGCCGCTTTGAGTTATTTGTAGAAACATTAAAGGTAGATATAAATAAATAAAATTATGTCACCAATGGAAGACCTCTTCTCATCGTAACCCAGGTGCCTGGGGAAAGAGCCACATCTTCATTGCCTTTACAAAGAAAGGCCTATGGGGTTTGACATATACTATATTCTCTTCTTTACAACAATAACTGAGTAAGCATCACACACAACTCTGAAAAGTATAGTATTGGACTTGGACCAGGGAGATCCTGATTCAGATTCCACTTGTCTAATTCATTCCCTGGGTGACTTTTGACCAGTTGTTTTCTTTGCCCAATAGCTGTATAAGATTGGTGTGAGGGGGAAATGAAGGGAGACAAATCCACATATGTTGCACTTGTTGGATATACAGTAAATGCAATTGTTTTTGTCATCCACTAGTTTCATTTTTAATTTTCATTCGTCATTTTGCTTTTTTGTGTTTGGGGACAATTATTCAACAGGCAGCATCGGGGTCTGATCACTGGTCTGACCTTCTCCCCAGATGGCAATTTCATGTACAGTTCTTGTACCCTTGGGACTCTGAGTCTTTACAACTGTGCCATCCAGAAAAGTCACACTGTCAGAGTGTTAGGTAAGCCTTTTGCCCTGCCTTCTAGGTTCCATGGGTGGGATGCTACTACCTAGTTTTAAGGAATGAAAAGTTGAAAGCCAGAAAAGCTGCAAGAAGCCATTACATGCATTTGCTTCTATTGAATACATAGTATTATTATATTTGGTTGCATAGTCAGCCAGTTGTTTAGATTAGATTTAGTATTTTTATCCATCTATTGAGTCTTTTATTATCATTATTATTTACACAATAATGTGACACATCACAGCTTCCAGTTTTTTAGCTGGTCTTCATATGCTTGAGTTCTTTCCAAAAACCGAAGATGTCATAATGTACCGGCATAAATCCAAGTTACTGACAAGATGAATTTGATTATACCTGCTACATATGAGCATCACATCATAAAGAGTGGCAAGGAGAGTCCTTTATCTTTTGGGATTATAAGAGTTGAAACCCAACTAATTAGGAGCGCCTCAGACATTGTCCTAATGTTGGCAAGGGTATAGGGATGGTGGCTGCTCATCTGAAAGCCACAGAGTTTTTCAGATTCCTGTATTTTCCCCCCTTCTCTTCTGGATAAATGATCAAGTAATTTGTTGCTGGGCTTCACCTTCATCTCCGTCCTTCTCATCCCATGACTGTCTTGTTCTCATTCAGCTAACGTGGTGTCACAAGATGCTGATCATAGTCCTGACGCACTCTGTGTCAGTTGTGATGGACGTCTCTTGGCCTTTGTGGGACCTTCCAAGTACATTGTAACTCTCATGGATGCTCATACTCTAGATGAGGTAACAACTCCTTGCTTCCCAGAAGCAGATAAAATTTCTAGCTCACATGATTCCAATGAAAACACATGGAACAAATTACTTTTTTTTTTCTTAAACAATAAGAAAATATGTGCAATGAATTTCCTGCTGCTGTGGAGATACCATAATCCCATTTAGTATAGTACAGCTACAAACTCATTATGTGATCCATTCCTTTTCAACTCATAAAGCAGAATGAATTGGTAGAAAATACTGAATTTGCAAACTTTTGTTCTGACTCCCAGTTCCATCCAAAGGACTCTTTACTTTCATTAACAAGGCAAATCTTCTTTGACAATTAAGGATGTGGATTTCCTGGGAAATTGTGAAACAGAAAAGCATGTTTTGAATTTTCATAATTACCTCAGTATCCCTAATCTGCACAGTGTTTATATTACTCGAATAGCATATAATAGGAATTAAGTAATATTTAATTATTTATTAATAATTTGATGGGAAAATTAAATTCAGCCTCTTTTGTGAAGTTTCAACATATTTAAATATACTAAATGTTCTATATGTGGAAAAAAATTATTTATATTGGAATTTTGATAACAAAGTTGTGCAATTGGCAATTAACATGCATTTGCTATGCCCTTTTTGCTGTTTGAGTTTTTATTATAGAATTATCACCTCAGCAGCAAAGTTGAGACAGTTTTGAAACTGCCAGATTGGGCTGATATGGACAATTTTAAGACCAAAATTTTTTTGTGGCCCACATCTCTATCAATCTACTCTTTCAGTCCATAAATGAGAACTTACATTAAGTGCTAATTTTTAGCTTGCAGCTCGGTTTCTCTCTCTCTCTCTCTCCCTCTCTCCTCATATGCATAAAAGGAGACCCACACCCACCTGTGTACAAGCAATCATATATACAAGCATAAATATGAAAGTATCTCTGTCGGGGATACATGTCAGAGATCATTGAAAAATGGTGCATCAGAACAGGCCATGCTATGTACTTTGACCATCTGGAAGTAAAATGGTATATAAATCTGAGAAATAATTGTGCCATTTTCTTCACCTGACTTCTGATGGTTGTCATCTGTAACATTCCTTGCCCATTTCCTTGTTGAGTTCAAATTCATTTGGTTTAAGTAAATGGAGTTTAATGTTAACCCCTTACTTATGCTTGTCAGCTACTAAGAATTGATGTCAGCATACTGGATCTGGACAGTACAGCCCTCGATGCTGCGTTGAGACTTTGCTTTGTCCCTTTTCCTCTTGGCCATCTTTTGGTGTCAACATCTTCCCAAAAGGTCCTGGTGCTTGATACCAAGTCTGGACGCTTAATCAGAATGGTAAGAGATCCACAATATCTTTGTTTTCCCTGTTAGAGGTGGGATTATCTTGTGATTTCTATATTTTTTGTGTATCCATTTCTTCTGAGGAAAATCCCAAATATTCTACGGGTCTAAAATTGTTAAATTATTACTGTCAGTGTTTGTTTGGTGTTTTTGAAGATTTTAAACTGATATACTTCAGTTCAAGAGATGTTCTGAAACTGTAATACAGAGGTTCTGCCATGACTCCACTACAGGAGTATCCTAAGAGTTTTGCTGCTTCATGGAGGGCCTTCAATTCCAGAGTGGGGATCCAATGCTAGTAGTGGTTTCTATTGATTGCAGGTCACTCAAGTTCACAGACAGTCCTGTTCTTCATTAGCGCTGAGTCCTGATGGCCGGTACGTTTTGACAGCCGGTGATAGGGTTATCAAAGTGTGGGATTATGAAATGAGATTTGAGGTCAGCTGCCAGGTAAGTAAATTGGAAAAATCTTAGACTTCTACCTACATGACTAATAATGGATCACTTGATAACCATACTAAAATAATATAATACTCAGTTAAAGAGTGTTATCAGAATGGAATAGACTGGGAACACTGAGTGTTGTATGTGTGAGAGAGAGAGAGGTGGGGGAAGGAAGGGGCAGAATAAATTACCGGCTGTGATAGGTCAGCGGTTAAGACTCTGAGCTTGCCAATTGGAAAGCCAACTGGCCCAGCTTCAAGAATTGAGCATTGCACGATGGAGTGAGCTTCCGTCCTTGCCCTAGCGTCTGCTAACCTACCAGTTCAAAAGCATGTAAATGCAAGTAAATAAAACAGGTAGCACTTTGGTGGGAAGGTAACAGTGCTCCATGATGTCATGCTGGCTACATGACCACAGAAACATCTTTAGACAGGTGCTGATTCAGTGGCCTTTGAAACAGATGAGCACCTCAGAGCTGCAAGGCTAGCAGAGTAAAAACCTGCAAGGACTCCTTTACCATTTTATGGTTCTCTAAATATCTAAAATTTGAGGAAGGCCAATATTTATTAAAAGGCTTAATAATTTTCTAATTATTCATTAATTCCTTTGGGTTATTTGCATCTAAAATTAAAAATTAATTCTCTTATTGGGTAAAAAGAGTTAAACTAAACTGAGAGTTGCTAATCCCAAAACAAAGAGGAGAGGCATATTTTATAAACATGTATGTCAGTCCTGAAGATGAGCCAATCCATATGCTAAAATGAAAACCACATTCTAAAGCCTAGGCTTATCTTTAAAGGCATAGACAACAGGTACAATGAGAATACGAGCTGAAATCTCCTAAAATGTAGGTACTTCCATCATCCTTCTCATAGTGGTACATCCTGTCTCGGAACAATGTAACCCCAAGCCATGGAAATTAACATCTGAAAGAGAATGTTGCTCTTTTTCCTCCCAGGTGTTCATTGGCCACTCTGATCCAGTACAACAGGTGAGGTTCACTCCTGACCAAAAGCAGGTCATCAGTGTTGGAGATGCTATCTTCCTGTGGGATTTCCTAGGTGTCTTTGCCAAGGTGCCCTTCGAGGATGAGTAAGAATTCAGTTTTTCTCACTAAAAACTTGACAATGCTTTTCTGAACCTACCCTATATATCTGAATCTCATAACTCATTCTGGCTCCGTGTTCCTATTCCAGAATCGAGTCCCCTGAGCCCTTGGAAGTTCTTCAAGCAGGTAAGTTGGTATCTGCCTTTGAGAAATATAGATGGTGTGGCATGTTGCACAGCAAGGCATACAATATATGAGGTTAACATTCGTCATTCATGTGACACATAAATATTATATTGGTCTACAGGGATGTCTGCAAAGGAATCAGCAAAGTCCAGATGGGGGCTATGACTGCATGATGGAAACCCTGCCTTTTTTTTTACATGCAACCTTTCTGACCTCTCATGTTTGGCTTCTTTTTTTCTTAGATCAACAAGATGAGGTAGACTTCTGGGCCAAATCCTTACACAGTTGGCTAAGCAACTGCTAATTTCCAGAGGAATGTATGGGGTCAGACTGGGGGAGTTGGAAAGTTGCAAAAACCAATTGGAGTCAGTCATCAGGACTAAAAGTTTATTATTCCAACCTTTTGGGCTTGCGCTACAGCCCATCATCAGGGAACTTCTCTCTCTCCACCCACACTGAGTTGTTCATAAGTTGATTGCCCTTTAGTTGTAAATTAAGAAGTTAATTACTGTATTAAGTTGCTAATAACTATTTCTTTTGACTCTTCTGCCTGCAGCTCCTAAGCACTTGCTAAGCGGGTGATAAATCAGCACTCATATTAACTGACAACAGGCCCATCTCCCAAGCTTCAATCATCTCTTTTTGTCCCTGTTAGGCCAACAATCGTAATGACTGTGAAATTGAATGTATGTCCTTGTTCACTGCAATGTAAGACTACCAATGAATTTGGGTCATCTCATCTGACTGCCCGCTGATTTATCACCCGCTTACCAGGTGCTTAGGGACCATGGGCAGAGTGGTAAAAAGAAATATCTGTTTACAACCTAATATAGTAATTAACACCTTAATTTACAACTAAAAGGCAATCAACAACTTATATACAACTAAGATTATTATTTAAAGGGTAGAGCAACACAATGCAGGAAAGAGAGAAGTTCCTTGATGGAACTTGATAGAAGTTCCTGCAGCACAAGCCCAAAAGCTTGGAGTAATTTTAGTCCTGGTGACCAACTCCAATTGGTTTTTGAAACATTATCCCGGGCATGGGTATTTACTTTTATTAATGAGTTGGAAAGTGTCAGGCTCCAGAAACCAAGAAAGAAACAATGAGATTCTTCTAAGCATTTTCCTTTGTTGTTCCTCGCCTAAAACAGAAATCTTGCCAAATTAAAGCAGACAGCTTACACCATAAAACATATATTCTGGGAACTATTGAGGTGGATCTGTTTTCACCCTTTTTCTCCCACACAGACTATCTAAACTGCACTGTCTCTTGCTATTCTGTAGTGCAGCCCCTCCTTCCTGGGAATCTGGTCAATGTTTTATCACAGAAAGACAGATGAGATTGGATCTGAACAAAACTGTGTGTCAAAGATGTTGGGAATATATTTTCACCTCCTGTTCCAAATGTAATTTTGGGATTGTTGGGAATATATTTTCACCTCCTGTTCCAAATGTAATTTTTGTAACAAAATTATAAAACTGGTTTTGTCTGAGAATGGATGATTGTCTCAAGACCATCTGGTTACACAGAATCAAAGTGAAGGACTAAACTTTCAAATCTGAAGCCAGTAGATTAACCCCGAAAACAGCCTCCAATTTTGTCTCTTCTTTGTTTACAGAAGTTACTTTGGAGAAGGTGCAAAATTCACCTCCTGGGTCCAGTGATGCCCCTCGCCAGTTGGTTCCTTTGCCTACTGTTTGCCCTCCGTGTTTGGATCTCAGTTCTCTCCATCGATTGAGCGAGCAGGGTGAGTCACAGGAACAACAGGATTTCTCCTTTCCCTTCTCCTACAGGCAGTTTTATATACCTTATGGTTATCTTTCACTTGCCATTCCTCAGATATTTAAGCAGAACACAGTAGGTCTTGTCTTTCCATCAGAGATGATACATATTTTCCATAAAATAGGCCCTGATTATGAATCTGTCAGCCAGGAAGGAAAAAAAAAGATAATTGGTCCATTGGAGTTGGGCAGTTAATAAATTTGAATAAATGAACATTAAATAAATAATATTCCTTTCTTTTTCGCACTTTTATATCTTGGTCACAAATCTCATTTCCTGCTGAATAAAACATAGGCTTTGGCCTGAGTGTAATTCTCAGAAGGTGTCTCGGTGAATTTGGTTATGCATTTTCTGTTTATGGGACCACCACTATAATATCTGGAAAGAGGAAATACTCCTCCATATTCAGATTTTTATTTTCCAAGAAAGTAATCAAAACCCTCTGGAGTACTGTCTCTGTAATGGGAAGTGATGTAAACTAGGCAGTTCCTGAATGGATTCCATTCTTGTACTACTCTTTATCTTTTAAAACTGTGTTTCTCAACCTCAGGAACTTTAAGATGAGTGGACTTCATCCTGGCTGTGGAAATTTGGGAACTGAAGTCCACTCATCTTCAAGTTTCTGAGGTTGAGAAGCATCGTTCTAAAAGCAGATAGAATTTGTTGCTTCCTCCCTGTCATTTTCCTCTCTGCTTTCTCTTTCAGACACTTGCTCTGACTCTGAAGAAGAAAAAGAAGCATGTTTGAAAGTAAAAAATGAGGAAGCTTTGAATGGGGCTATTGGCCACTCAGTTCTTGTGCTGAAGGATGTTATCCAACATGAAGAACCTCTGGCTGTGAAACCTTATGTCACTCCAATTTCTCCCAACCCTCACAGTCCTGAAAGAGGTGGTAAGTTGACTGTGTTCCGATGCTTTTAAAAGATTCCACATTTTAAGAGAGGAGAAGTGAATAAAGTGGAAAAACGGTATGGACCTGCCTTCACAAATGACTAAATGGAATGAATGTTGAGAAACCTGTGAGAATAATGCTCAGTTAAGTAAGGAACCAAAGCAATTGGAGATAGATGAAGCAATAATTTCTCTCTTATTGGCTCGCACAACTACTGTGATCTTTGGGCTCCTTGCAAGAGCAAGGCACAAGAGTCCTGCAGCTCACAAGGTTACAGATTATATCCCCTCTTAAATGATCCATAAGACTTACAAAAGCTATGTAAATTATAACACAAGTTTTATAGTCGGATTATGGAATTCATTAATAACACTTAGCGACCTTACTATGGACTGATTTGGCACCTCCACATTCTGCTCTTTTGAAGAGACTCCAAACGTCCCTTTTTTACTACTGATAGGAACACCTTCTAACATAAACATCATGCTTTATTAGGCCCATATAGGGAAGCCCATTACATCATGGAAAAGACAACAACCTGGTTTGTGTTATCTGTCTCCTTCCCTTCTACAGTCATTAGGCAGATGTGGTTGTCTAATATGTACTTCATAATCATACACAGTATGCCAGCGTTGAACATTATTTGTCTCCCACAGATTCTTTATGAGAATGCTGGCCTCTGGGCATAACGTCCAGCTCACTGACATCATAGTTAATGGGTTCCTAGCAGTGGCAAGCAGAAAACAGGATTGGATATTTGTTGTTCTTTACTTTCCTTTTTTTTTTAAACAAAATTAAGCATCTCAACAAAAAGACAAAAGAAAAGAGGAATAAAAATATAGAAAGATAAAAACCGAAATGAATAAACAGGGAATTTACAAATATCCCAAATAATAAATTATGAACTTCTTAATTGCTTTTAAGTACTTGAACATAACAGTTTGTAAACTACAGGTCATTATTAAGCTCCAGACAACACATAAATATCAACTGCAGTAGTCAGCACAGTATGAATCATAAAATATGATTAAAAGTTAAAGTATGTTCTATCCCAAGGGATTAAGATTTCTTTGGATTTAACTGCTTTTTTGAACTAGAATATTAAAAATATTAATACAAATATTAATATAATTAATATATTAATTATAATATTAAGACAAAGCCAAGAGATTTGTTTTTTTCATATGCTAGATGGAGGAAAGGAAACCAAAGGATCCATACCCCAAAATAACATCCTCCCAGACTGCTACCGGCACTTCATACCCCGTTTCAAAACTTCTGCACCTTCCAAGGTGAGAGCTGGATTGACAGGCTGGAGAGAAATGATTGTCAGCTGTTCAGTGATGGTTTATTGAATAAAACCATTTTTCTGGGGTCGTGTACTCAGCCACCAATCATAGTTTACAAATTAATAGCTGGGTCATCCCAGTATTGTAGGGCAAAGCCAAACAAACCATGTTATAATGTGGTAGGTTAACCAAGTCTATCTGAGCATCGAGAGAAATGTTTATCAAAGGCTCACCTGTCCTGAAATCATTTCTCAGGAAAATAAGAGCTACAAATCAATTTAACAAGCAGTGCTTTTTAAATATCAATTTATACAGAGCTTGTGTTTGTCTTTTAGGTATTTTCCTTTCCAACTGCTAATGAGGGACTGAAGCTAAAAGCTGTAATTGGCTACAATGGGAATGCCCGAGGGAACATGGTGTGGAATCCTGACACAGGTACTGCTGTGAAAATAAGAGCCCAGATTTATCATCTTCCTTTTCCAAACCCTCAGTGGAACAATGGCAATATTTGGGATCTTTTGAAATTGTTTCAAAATCTCATATTTTAAACCATGGTCCAAATTTGCTACAATTTGCCCCTCAAATCTAGTTCGAATATTCTCTTTGGACTGCAGTATTGTCTTTCCTGAATGTCCTTAAATCTGACTGTGTTGTGATCAGGGGGACTCATGCATCTTTTCTGTGGGGGTTTTTAGATGCTGTGAAAGAATAATTGCAGCTAGCCTGCCCTCCATGGAGGATCTGTATATTGAGAGGATCAAAGAAGAGCAGAGAAGATATCTGCAGGCCACTCACATCCTGGACATAAATTGTTTGAATCTCTTCCCTCTGGATAGCATTAAAGGGTATTGCATGCCAAAACAACCAGACATAGGGATAGTTCGCCCCATGCCATCATTCAGTTGAGTTCTTGATAGGACACAAAGTGCAAAGAATTCTAAATTAACCCAGAAGTTCTGTCACATATTTACAATAGATCATAGTTCTAATTCTACACTTTACTATATTCCTTTTCTACTGACTGCATACTTTGGATGCACGCTTTACTGTTGAATATATAATTTTGTTTATTATGTTATTATTTACTGTTGTCTTTCAAGTATACTGAGAACTGTTGTACCAGAGTCAAATTCCTTGCATGTCTAAAGATGCTTGGCCAATAAAGTATCTGAATCTATGGGTTATTTCTTTCCTCGACCAGGTTTCTTCGCCTACAGTTGTGGTTGTGTGCTCATTGTGGAAGACTTGCATTCTGGTTCCCAGCAGCATTGGCTGGGCCACCCAGAAGAGATTTCAACCTTAGCTCTTAGTCATGATGCCCAGGTATGGTCATTCCACCATTTTCATAAGGATAAGTTTACCAGAGTGAGAAATGTACTACCTGGATAGGAAGAACTGGAATTTATTGAAGTTCAAGTTGTATTAATTTTTGTATACAAGGTAGTCCTTGATTCAGTCATTAAGTTAAGTGGGTCACAAAGGGACTGCACCTTATTTACTCCTTTTTTTGCAGGGGTGGTTAAGTGAACACTGACCATTAAACAAGTCCCTTTTTCCCAATGGGTGTTTTTTTTCTGGAAAAGTAAAAGCAGGAAACTGGCAAAAAAACCCATAAAATATTGGTTGCATGACATGGAATGCTGCAAATGGCCATAAATGTGAGCCAGTTCCCAAATGCCCAAAATGCAATCAGATGATCATTTAGGGGGTTGTAGCCATCAGAACTTCAAAAATGGGTTATAAATAGCTCTGGGGAGGTCCAGCATAACTTCAAATGATCACTAAGAGACCAATTGTTAAGGGAGGACTACCTGTACCAACGAATGGTTTGTCAAGAGCCTTAACTGAAACTAAATATTGGCTTTTCCAGTTCCTTTGGAGTCACAGCAACAAAAACAATCTTTTCATTCATGGTGCTTATGGACAGACAGAACTAGAACAAGAATATACTGTATGTGATACAACGTGCTTAAAAAAGTGGAGCCTTTGAAAAAGATAATTCAAAGACCCCATTGAAAAGGAAGGAATTGAAGGGTGTGTGTTATGTATGTTAGTGGATATTAGTGGAAACCTGTATACATGTTAGTGGAAGGATTGTTTTAAACCTGAAAGACTTTTAGGCAGAGGAAAATGTTGTTTGAAGGAGCTAATTACCTGAGGAAGATAGATATAGACAAGCAGCCATTACATAGGGATAGATTAATAGGAAAGCAAAATGGGGGAAGCTGTAATTTTATTTTCCCTTGTCTGTTCAGATGTCTTGTTTTATATATGGGGAATATTTTCTGGTAGAATGTACAATAGCAAAACTCCTTCCTCTTCTCTCTTTCTCTCTCATACATTCACACACATAAAAAGCACACACATTTTATAAATATCCAAAGTGCTTTTCATGTTTTTGTTTTGGCAATAACCCACACAGTAAGCCTATTTAATTATATATAGACTGTAAAGGTGGGACAAAGTAGTTTATCTGAGGTTACCCAAGAACAGAGATTTGCTCTGGAGATTTATTCTTTTATCTTGCCTCTCTTGCTCTTAGCCAGTATGCTACAATCATATCTGTAGTGCTTTAGAACTAGTGCTTTAGAAATGTGCTTTAGAACTGGAAATTCCCTGTGGGTTTCTTGATCAAGAGACGTGGCGAACATCACAATCTTTTGCTTGAACATGGTTTTGAGCTACATTCAGAAGTCTCTCTCTCTGAATTGCTGCTGCTTTACTTTTTAGTCAAATTGCATTTTCCTGCTTGTTAAATAGTTGCCTCCTAGTTCTTTACATGAGATCTCCCTGATATCATGGAATATTCTTCCAGGTTCTTGCCTCTGCCTCTGGTCAAGGGGGTAGAGATCTACACTGCCAAATTTGCATCTGGAATGTACAAAATAGGACGTGTGAAAAAGTTCTCTTTCATCATGAAACCCAAGTGCAAGCCATGGCATATTCTCAAGATGATTGCTTCCTTGTCACTCTAGGTTGGTATAGCTGAGAGGGATGACAAGGCATCAGGTATTCTACCTGGAAGAGTAAATCTCATGTCTCATGTCCAAATATGGTGGGTTTATGCATTTTTGTCAGCTTAATTTGTACCAAGGAGTGACACTGCTGGGGCATCTTAATTGAGGGTTAAATGTAAAGGTAAAAGTTTCCCCTGCCTGTCATGGCCAATTAGATAGATTTAATTTAGCTCTGCATTTTTCTAATTATGGGAAGCGAGGCCATTAAATATGCAGCCAGCCTTT
>JANHZU010005333.1:209307-227601 GCA_032468055.1 Acrochordus granulatus | reverse complement strand
GAGTTGTGTGGACTTCATGGCTGGCTGGGAAATTCTGGTAGTTGAAGTCCACATGTCTTAAAGTTCCCAAGGTTGAGAAATACAGGATTAGATTGAATATTTTCACATTTATTTTTTATGAACAGTTTTTAACATTAATGTTTTGCTTTGAATAAGAGAAAAATAAAGTATACCTAAGTGTTTGGAAAAAGTCCAGAGTTATTGGGCATACAGATTAAATAAATGTTTGACCTTGTAAAAAACAGATTGGCATTTACTTCTTTGTCACCAGGAGACTATGTTGACAGAGTTATTGCCCTGTGGAACACCCAGACTTATGAACTGATGTCATCCACCCGCCTTGCTGAGCCAGTCCATGACCTAGCCTTTAATCCACTTTCCATGGGACAACTTGCCTGTGTGGGGAAGGGAGCTGTGACCTTCTGGCTGATGAAGCAACAAGGATCTGACATCAGCCTCAAAGTAGGAATTTCTTCTTGAACAAAACTTGAACATTTTGCCAGGTTTATACCACAGCCAAAAAGAAGCCTTTAGCCTTGTGAATGATAAGAGATCCAAGGCAACTTTAGGCTGCTTTGGGAGTGCCTGCTAAACATAATCTTCCTTCCTCCTTCAGGTCCAGCACGTCCCTGCTCCTAATGCCATTGGTCCGGTGGAACTCACATCAATGTGTTATAGTTCTGATTGTCTTCTCTACACTGGGACTAGCACAGGACAGATCTGCACTTGGGACACAGAGACTAATTGCTGCTTCTTGACTTGGGAAGCCGTTGATGGCGAGATTGGTGAGCCTCTGCACTGTGTTAGATTTAGGAGAAGCGTCAAACTAGTGATATTTCAGTTTGCACATGCTGGAATTGGGGATGGTTCAGTGAAAGATAATTCATATTGCACTCTTACCTTTCCCAAATGAGTCATCCAGGAATACCCATGAATCACTGAGGAACTTTAAAGGGTAGCTGGTCTCTAAGTGATGGTTGAAAGTGGCATCCCAGGAACACCCAATGTTCATATCCTTAATACTCTATCTAGTTGCTCAGAGATCTCTAACCAGGAAGAGCTCTGCAGTCTCCAGAAGTATTTGGAGGAAATCTATTGTAATTGAAATCATCCTTTCCTTGTCTAGGAGTACTGCAGTGTCACCATAACCGGCTGATCAGTGGCAGCAATACTAAGAAGATTCAGGTTTGGTCAGTGGCTGCAGTCCAAGAACTGAAAGTCAAAGGATCTGATTCCAGGTGTGCAGTGACTGCAGAGTGAATTGTTTGGTTCTGGAGAGACCAATTTATGGAGAGGTCCTTGGGCTTCCTTTTCTTGCTTGCTCTCTTAGGGTCTGCTAAAAACGATTGCTTGTTTACATTCTCTGTATTTCTACTTTCCATCTAGATCAATTTCCTCAAGTTAAGCTGATTTAAACATTTTAAATGTCTTTCCAATATCTAGAAATAGCTGATCAGTTTGGTAAAAAAAACATTTTCTGTTGTCCTTTTGAAAAAGAGAAGGTCACTGCAGAGAGTTAAGGTTCTGTCATGGTTTCCAGCTAAAATTGGAATTTGTTGCTGAGTTTATTGCACTGTTAAGTAACAGGAAGGACCATCTGACATGTCTTACTAATTAAGGAACACACACTGAGAAGACAGTGGCTAAGGATGTCCCAAGAAATATTAAATTTTTAAAAAAATTAGGATTTCCCTGTCACCAGTAGAGTCCAGGCAACTAATAACTGGCAAACAGAAACTCCAGGGAATAATTGGCAGGCAATATAAAAAGTATAGAATTAGCAAAGGTACGACACTGGTTTTGAAAAAGTTATTTCTGGTAGGAGATAATTCACAAATGAATGATGAATAAATCTTCCTTCCAGGACTTTGCCCACACTGACAGCTAGCTGAAAATATGTGAGTGGAGTATAAGGTATAAATGGTCCATACTGGAGTCTGGGTCACATTTGATTTGCAAGGATAGGAAGTGTAGATGTGGGGCATAGAACCCCGTGATAACCTGAAAAAACAGCTCTTTGGTTAGCTACACAAATGGATTTACTCATCTTTGCAGACCTCTTCACAGCAGCCATACAACTAAAGTGGAATATATTTAATTTACCTTCTTCTGTCTTTGGTTCTTTCCTGTAGATCTAACTCCGTTCTCTTAGAGCAGGAAATCAGTCTTGATGGTACCATTGTGAGTGCTGCTTTTGATGATGGCATGGACATGGGCATTGTTGGGACCACTGCAGGGACTTTATGGTACATCAACTGGACAGAGAACACCAGCATTCGGCTGATCAGCGGCCACAAGAACAAGGTTTGCTTTGAGCACATTGTGATAGTCATGGATAAATCAAAACGCACATGAGCTGCTTTCTTGCAGTTTGCTGAGGCAACCCTTTCAGTTGTCATCTATTCTCTGTTGCCCCAGGTGAGTGAGGTGGCCTTCAGTCCTGGAGAGTCTCATTTTGCTACCTGTGCTGAAGACGGTAGTGTCAGGGTTTGGTCCCTGGCTAGCCTGGAACTGGTGGTGCAGTTTCAAGTGCTCAATCAGGTAATTTCTGAAAGCAGATGTAATCTTACCAATCATGCTTTGCTTGAAGTGGCTTGGAGCTAAGCAGGAGCTGAAGGACAGATAGGGATCTGAAAAATTTGTGTACCCCAGATTTCTGGGACTAGACTAGTCACAAGGCTAAGCAAAGGAAGGGAGTGGTATGCTGGTAGTTGGCTACTTATCTTGGGAGTAGAGTCCCAGGTTTTGGTCCAGTAGCTAAACTGAGTTTTGTTTGTGCTTGTTTATTTATCACCGTAGGATCCCCCAATTTCTCTATGGGTTGATTCAGAAAATTCAGTGTTTATTTATTGAGAGCCAATTTGGCATAGTGGCTAAAGTGCTGGACTGTGAGTTCTAGCCTCCCTTACTGCTGGGTGACTCGGGCCAATCATCAGAAGACAGTGAGTTCTAATCTCGCCTTAAGCGTGAAAGCCAGTTGGATGACTTTGGGCCAATCAATCTCTTTCAGCCCAACCCACCTCACAGGGTTGTTGTGGAGAAAATAGGAGTCATGCAAATAAAGGCAAGATATAAATCGAAGAATAAATACATAAATATATCTGGATGACCCTGCAGAAGCCTTCACTTTCAAACCCTTCTAACCACACTGTCAGTGGTACACGTGAAATGAAAATGCGAGCACTTCCTTCCTATCTTTTACTGTGGTTGTGGTTTGGGCATTGCTAACCCATGGTCTGTTTCCTTTTAGAGTTGCTTGTGCTTGGCTTGGAGCCCAGTGCCCACCTCCGTCAACGGGAACGAAAGCCATCATATTGTGGCAGGCTATAGCGATGGCACCATCCGCCTATTCAGCATTTCCCGGACTGAGATGGAATTGAAAATGCACCCCCATTCTGTGGCCGTAACGGCACTTGGATATTCTGCAGATGGTAGGGAACAAACCACAATATTGAGCTGGGCACCACAGTTCTCACTCTCTTCTCCTTTGGCTTTGTTCTTTTTCTTGTTTCCCAACCTCCCAAGCTAGAATCTCAACTGTTCCCAACATTCTCAACTTTGCACTTCCCCTATTAGTTGATGGGAGATGTAAATCTAACTAAAAGCTAATTTTAATAGTTTTATTAGATTATATCTGGATAGCACAGAGATTATATGGATTAATGACAATAGTACCACAAGTCAGATACTCAGACACTTTATTGGCCAAGCATGATTAGATATGCAAAAAATTAGATATGCAGCAGCTTTCAGTAACATAATGCATAACAATGTTAGTTATTATATAAGTGTGTAGTCAATAGTTCACATTAGACAGAACTTCTGGATTAATTAGAATTCTCTGCTCCTCTGTTCTTTCAGATCAAATGCCTCCTTCTTGGCTTTGTTAACAATCTTTTTTTAATTCTGGTGTTTTGAGGGCACACTTGAATAAAGGATTGCTGAAAGTGTTTTTGAAGATGTCAGAAGCATATGCGTGCATAATTGTTTTCTATGAATGACTTCTTGTGGTCAATTCTCTAGGTGAAATCATCTTATCAGGAAGCAAGGATGGATTGATCGCAATTAATAGCCCTCGTACAGGGATGACCATCAGAGTCCTTATGGATCACCGACCTTCAGCCATCAATGTTATCCACTGCACCAGAAAACTGGTAAGGGCTGCAAATTGGTTTGCCCATCTGAATATTGCCAGGTAAATGGTGAGTCTCCCTCTCTCTCTCCATCTCCATCTCTCTCTTTCTCTCTCTCTATATATATAAATGTATAATTGAAATTGTCATTTTAATATCCTTTTCTCCAGTACACTGAACTTGGGACTGAAGGAAGTGATCTCTGGCTGGCTTCCAGCTCCGATCGGCGTGTCAGTGTCTGGATTTCTGACTGGCTGAAGGATAAATGTGAAATCATCGATTGGTTAACCTTTCCAGCTCCCACAGGTCCTGCGGTAAGAGTAGCTTACTTGTTTCTAATATTTCCATCACATGGCAAACAATGTTGTTTTGGTTATGTTTCAAAGTTAGATCAAGGCATGGCCCATAAATCACTCAGCACATTGAGTCCCTGATGTTATTTGTGGCTCAAGAGAGTGTTGTTAAGGGACATAGATTATGTATGGGTGATTTTTATTTCATTGAAATTGTTGGATAAAATTTTAAATGTATATGAGGAGCAATTGTATCCATTTTTGTTGTCTTTTTTCTTCTTTCATTCTCTCTTGCTTTATTTTTTTTAAATTTGTTGTTTGGGTAAATAAAGGATTATGATTTATGCCATTTCTGAATTAGAAATGGGCTGACTCCAGATTACATGCACTTGGCTGATAATGGATCTTTTGTATTTCCTTTTCAGATTCCCAGTCCTCTGCCTCCTAGCTTGGCAGCATTTTGCCCCTGGGACAAAAGTACTATTGCTTATGTTGGCTTTGGGTTGGAAAAAGAGATTCTCTTCTACAACTTGCAACAGAAACAGGTATGCAGTTTTTGAACTCAAAGAGTTGTCTTTGACAGAGGCTGAATCATTGAGTTGGTGATTGAACCTATGTGTATGTTGCTAGATAATACCACTTCAGACTGCAGGTTTGGAGAAAAGAGAACCCAAGTATTGATATACATTAATGCTATCTGTGATAATGTATCAGAATCTCTGATGCCCGCCTGGAAAACCCAGCAGCCAAGCAGTAGAAACATCTCACAAAAGCTGTGATTATGGTGACACAGAGTTGGACTATAATAGAGAAGAGCACAAATGCCAATTTATCACTGTCCTGGTATTTCAGATGCTCCCTAATTTCCTGCAAAACAGAATATTTTATTTCACTTGACAAAGATTGATGATGTGGATTTCTAATGGGCAGAAGAAATATCTCTAAGGACCAGGAGGAAAAACTGCAATCAACACAACCACAGATAAAAGAAATTTGAGTCTAAGGCAAAAATGTAGTTTGAGAAAGCATGTCAGACCAGACCCTCCCTAGTTCTCATAAAGGGAAGAAGGAAGCACATTCAGCCTTGCAAGATTCTGTTACTGTAAGCTTATAATAACAGTAGTACTGTAGTAACATTCATAACTTTGGTTCTCTAGTTTTGTCTACCTTGAAGAACTGAGTAGATAATCCTATTTATTCAAAATAAAACTCCTTTTTAATGCACTATAAAACAGCTGAATCAATCTGTTCTAGATTTTGCTTTAAAGGTTAATTTAAAGGTTAAATCTAGATTACACCATTATTGCCAAGAAGAAACACACAGAAGCAGACACTTGGAAAAGGTCACTTAAGACCAACCCCTGCTCACTGCTGGAATTCAAATGGAAATATCCCCACTAAGTGTCTGTAGTTTCTTGGTTGAACTCTTCCAGTGTAGGACAGCTCACCTTCCCACAATCACTGATTTCAGAGTTGATCTGCTCTTGCTGTATTAAGATTTTTTCTGTAATTTAAAGCTGTTCTTCTGTGTCTTGCACCCTGGAGTGACAATGAATACGTTTGTCTGTGTTCTGCTTGATGGCCTTTCAGGCATTTGAAAAGTCACTATTCAGATTACTTTATTGGCCAAGCATGGTTAGACATGGAAGGAATTTGACTCCTGTGCAGCAGCTCTCAGTATGCTTGCAAGAGAACAGTACTAAAGTAAAATAGCAACATAAATAAATGAAATTATGTATTCGACAGTAAAGTGTGCATCCAAAGTATGCAGCAAGTAGAAAAGTAAAGTGTAGAATTAGAACCACGATCTACTGATAAGTATCCGTACACCTTAGACAGAATTTCTGGATTAATTTAAAATTCTTTGTACTTTGTGTCCTATCATATAACACGAGTCAAGTATTCAGCTGAATGATGGCAAATAATAAATGATGATTCTGTGTCTTTACTTATCTAAGCTAAATATATCTAGTTCCTACAATCTGAAAATAATTTAGTTTCTAAACCCCTGAACATCTGTCTTGCACTTTTTGAATCTGTCCAGTTTCTTTGAATTCTTCTTCAAGTGGGGTGCTTAGAATTAGAGAAAGGACCTGAAATGAAGACTGGCCAAGCATGTCACATTTGTTTGGATACATTTGCCTCATCAGGACAGGAACTTTGCCTGATTTCTACTCTTAACATGCAATAAGAGGCTAATCTTTTATCTCACATTCTTTTGGATGGGAGTATGCAGACTTTCCACCTTTCCATGTTTGTATTTTACAAACAAGGATATTGGGGAAATTTAAAAAAAACCCTAATATTCTGGGATTTTTCTCCATGGCATGTAGGTTACTGAGAAGATTCCCTTGCCTGCCTTTGCTACTTCGCTGAGCCTGTCTCCTGTTGCTTGCACCATAGCTGTTGGCTTCAATGGTAAGCATCTGTTGAGGCTGAATGGTCATATTTCATTTTGTCTCAAAAGCACACTAGCTGACCTGAAATGTTATCCTTTCCTTGCCAAGCAGAAAAAGCTCAAGAACAGAGCACTGGGACAAACAGATCAGCTTGCAGGGAATTTGATTAATGCTGGACATTGTTCTTTCACATGCAATCATCAGTTTGAGCTTGAGACTTGAAATCATTCTTTGCACTAGAGATGCAAAGTGGAGTAGTTGTCTTGAAGGAAGTAAGAAACCCCCTGAGAAATCCAGACCCTGGGCAGCTTTCACTTGTCTTCTTTATTTAGGGCTTATTGACCCAGTTCAATTAAAAGAAATCAGTGTTATCCTTTAAAAAAATTGTCTTTGGCACAACTTGGCTTGCTTTTATGAGTCATCTGAATGCAGGGGCACATAGATGCTTTTCTCTTTGTAGCATACCTGGCTCTTATTAGTTAAATCAATGTTACTCTTCAGCTATTCCATAAAGCCATTTTAGATTCAGCCCTGGATACTGATCTTGCCCACAATTTGGAACATTACACTTTTTCTTGTTGTAGATATTAGAGAACCATGTTAGTCCATGATGGCAAAAAATCAGGAGTCCTGTCAGTGTGGTTTCTGGAAATAGCACACCAAACTCGTCTGGATATTTAAGTTTTTCTTAGTTCCACAATATTTTAGCAGACCTCCGAACTGTAAATGCATCTTCTCTTAGCCTGTCCCTTTCTCTGCCACTCAGAACGTATGCTGAGGGTGATTGACCGCATGACACAGACATCAGAGGACTACGTGGGGCACGACGACACCGTTTGTCTCTGCAGATTTACCCCATCTGGGAAGCGCCTCTTTACAGCTTCCTACAATGAGATCCTGGTGTGGGAAGTCCAAAGCAGGTAAACACAGACCACCCTCTTCACCATCTCCCTGGCCTGAGGCCCAGTGGAATCATGCCAAGATTAATTCACCCTGGATTTAGACTCGTCTGTTCTTGTTAGCAGGGGCCATCTGCAATTTCCAGCCCATGTTGAGCAGCCCCAAATTCAGGGTGAGTGGATCAGGCAGGCCTGCTCTCACTTAGAGCATGCAGGATGTGGAAGAAGTTCTGCTTTTTCTATTTGGGCTTCCGCAGCCTTTTTTGTAGGTTATAGGTACTTCTTAACTTCTGACTGTAATGGAGCCTAGAATTATGATTGCAAGTCGTACCAGTCGTTAAGCTGGTCATCGTGTGACTGACCTGATTTTGTTTTTTGGTGGTGGCTGTTAAGTGAATATCCATGGTTGTTAAGCAAGTCCATGGTCATTAAGCTGGTCATTAATACATCACTGTATTTAAACAAACCCATTGTCCACAGTGAGCGTTCTTTGACGGAAATTGTCAAAAGTAAGTACTGGTTTCCAGCAAAAACATCATAAATCACAGTCCCATGGGATGCTGCAAGCCACTGTAAATGCAGGCTGGTTGCCAAGTGCTCAAAATATGATCATGTGGGTTTGGGGGTGGCTGTTGGAACTTCAATCCGAGTTGTAAATACATATTTTGGGGTCCATTGTTGATGATTACAGTACCACATTTCTTTGCAATGGAATATGATGCTGAATTGCCTTACTTCCCAATACTTCCAGAGATACTCAGGTTTCTCTCATTTCTTTTTCAGCTCAGCAAAGTCACTTGACCAAGGTACCTGAACCTTGAGCCAAAAAAGCTGCTTTGGGTGTCCCTTGGCTGTCGAGGTTCCTGAGTGTTGTGGGAATGGCTGATATTCACTGACTTCTTGACCCCTGATCCAGTGGCAGACGCAACAATTGCTAGGGATGCTCCTTGTCACGTTCTGGAACTGGCAGACAGCATCTACCTATCTGGTCTTGGGTTCCATAAATTGGCTGGCAGAGTGCATAACGACTGCTTCTGATTTCCCCACAGAAATATGTGAGTGTTTAAAGTACTATGCTAACTTCAGTAAAGTACCTGGCCACAAAAGATCTATGACACAGGGGACTGAGCAGCACAATTTTTGTCTCTTTTCTATTGCAGTTGGTCTCAATCCCTTTTATTCTTAGCATTGTTAAATGTATATATGTATATTTTTTATATTTTTCTACGAATAAATTAGCTTTTTTTTAATTCATCCTCTCCCAGGACTAGATTTTGATTTTGCACTTTCCTGTTACACTTTTAAGTGCACATATAGCTGAGAAGGAATATCTTTCCCCATTCCTGTTTCCAGTTTTCTCAGTAATAGAATCACAAAAAGCATTTTAAAAGACCTTATTCATTGCTGAATAGACTTATGAGTACAAGTTTCCCTCTTAAAGAATTTCTTATTTTAAAGATCAGGAACTTTCAAGCACATTTTATCCTCAGAATTTGCAAAGATGTCTTTTGTTTTAGAATGCACTATTGACCAGAGACAAGGTTGTCCCTCAGATAATCATCAGATACCCGCAGAGAAAAAGGCATTTCTTTTGCTTCTTGACCTTGGCCTATAACAACAAATAACAAAATTCATATTGCACTTGTATTTGTAATATTATAATAAGAGAAAATACTTTTGTTTGTATTTCACATTTTTAAAATTCAAAATAAATGAATAATTTTCTGTATTAGCCTCTGGTACTTTCTCCTGTTCTAAAAGTTAAGACAGTACAGCAAAATGTTCTTTTTATAAAACCTAGGGAGCTATAAAAATTAGTCCCATTTATCTTTATATCCTACCCTAGGGGTGTTTTCAGAGCATAGTAAAAAAAAATCAAGATTTCTGACAGCCAGAAAAGTTTTATATTTTTATGGGTGTCAATTATAAAAAGGGTAGAGATTCAGCCATCGTGTTACGTTTTTTGACACCATTCTGGAAACAGTAGACCAGGATCCTGTTTTCCTTCCATCTCTCCAAAGATGTGGGCTAAAGGAAGATGGAGGTGACTGCCAATTCAAATTCCCCCTTCGCCCCACTTTCGTCAGAAACCTCCCAATTTCTGTATGCAGGCTCTCATCAGATAATGGACGTGGACAGTCCTGAAAAAAGCCTTTGGGCACAGCTGACGAACAAGGCAAGCATTCGGGTGCGAGGGAGGGCAGGCTTCCTCTTCTTATATCCACCTTTTCCCCCAAAGGGCTGGAAGTTGTTTTGGAGCACCCAGGCTCTAAGCTCTGTGTCACTGTGGCTCAAGAGCCTTTGTGGGTTCTCAGACTCAGTGAGGAGCTGCTGTTCAATCTCTGCAGCAGCCTGACGAACTCGACCGGAGACCCAGTCCAGCTCCATCCTGACGAATCACCTCTTAGTTGAAGCTGGAATCCATTAAATCACGGCGAGGCATTCTTTTTGGCTGCCATCTCAGCGCAAGCGTGCTTCGTTCAGGAGTAACAAGCTTACAGGCTTTATTTTGAATCTGACGAGCCATCCGAGGAGGTTGCTCTTGTCAGCGTTAGCTGATTTCACCTCTCACACAGCCATGGAAAATGTCCTCCTCCCATTTCATTTAGGGTACAGTGTGCCCCATTTTTTACTTTTGGTTAACCAAATCACAATGAAGCAAAGAGTGCAAGCAGAACAGAGTAAGAATTTATTTCTGTAAAAAATATATTTCCACATAAATCACAAACTAAAGTCTTCAAGAGACTTTTAAGTTTTAGATGGATTAAATACTCTTAGTTTTCAAACATGACCCAGAATTCCACTTTTGAGTGGTTCATAAATACAAAAAGGTATAACAAATCAAAGTGCATCAAAACAGTTGGCTCAGAAAGAATTAATTTTGCTTCAAAATACATTATATTAAAAGGTATCCCTTGTTATTCTAAGAAAATGTACATCTTTCCAAATATATAACTGAAAAACATATATTTAGAGATTAAGAGCAGCAACCAAATGAAGATCTTCCCTGTATCTCCTATTATTCTAGCCTACAGAATAAAATAAGTGACTAGTTGTATAACGTTTTAATCTAGGAAACTGGCTTGTTAAATTACAAGAATTAGCATCACAATCTCACACTCAAACCTTTTCCAACAGTTATTTTCTTCTATACATTGAACAAAAATATAAAAGGACAATGTATCATTCTGAACCAACAAGAGAAAAAGAATAAAAATACACTCAAGTATTTTGACATCAAGTTATTTTGGAAAGAAAAAAAACAATTTAAAAAGGTTAGCAAACAAATTCCAAAACATTTCTGCAATTCCACTTGATAAAAATGGATCTGTAAGTATCAAATTTACCTGCTGGCTGATTTGTAGCAAAAATGTGCAAACTTTCTTAAACAAGGCAACTGGACTTCTGTTACAGGATGTTACTGGAAAACATTCTGCCTTCTATCCAGAAAGCTTTCTCAATCCCATGTAAGAAAGAAAGGAATGGTAAGAAAATATGTACGCTTCTAAAAATGTTACTCTGCCGACTCCTAGGGCAATCTCTAAATCTTTACTGCCCACCTATTACTGTTTAATTTGCTGTGTGAAAACCTGCTCTCTTTCCTGTATCCTGCCCCCACCCCTTTTTTAGAAGCATACATATTTTCTTACCACTCCTTCCTTCCATTTTTACATGGGATTGAGAAAGCCTTCTGGAGAGAAGGCAAAATGTTTTCCAATAACATCTTGTAATTAAAGTCCACTTGCCTTTTTAAAGAAAGTTTGCAAATTTTTGTTATTGTACAGTAATAAGACGTATCTCCTATCATTCAAAAACGCAAAGAAGGCACCTGTATGTCAGACATAAAATTGCAATTTAAGGTAGCCAAAGGAATAAGAGCCACAATTAAGTGACGTGGCAGACACTTCTCCTGTGAGTTTGTGGCTCACAAGCACATCTAGATTTTGATTCAAATGCTTAAACTGTTTGGAGAGAATTCATGAAACTCTATCTTAAGGACTCCAAAACATGGCCAATCATTTTTTTCTGGTTTCAGTTTTCCCCAGTTTCATCTGGAAACAGGGTAGGCTTTCTCCATTGCAGGCTACGCATCACCAGCCATTACAAAAATGCCATTTTCTACAAAAATGCCGTTTTCCTAGGAAGGGACTTCTAAAAGTCAAGCTGGTACCATTTATGGCCATGGAGATCCATTATGATCTGCTACAACTACTTAAGAACCCCGCAGCTGCCTTAGATCAGGAGTTTACACAGCCCAAGTGCAAGGCCAGTATATGAAAAAGGAGGGAACACTTCCCCAGAGTCGGCTGTTAAATAAAAGCCCTGAATTTCCGCTCCTTATAAAACAGGAGAATGGCAAGAGCGTGCATAGAAATCTCACTTCATATTCTTCACATGTAGTCCTCAACTTACGGCCCTAATGGAGCCTGCCCATTATGGTCGTAGGTCATATGACAATTACAAAGCAGGTCACCCACATGACTGACATGATTTCTGCAGCAGTTGTAAAGCAAACCTTGCAGTCATAAAGCCGCTGTCGTAAAGCAAACCCACTGTTCACTATGGACCATTTCTGCTGAAAACTGGAAGTACATGCACGGGCTCGTTGTTGTGCGCCCAAAAGATGGTCACATGAACTGGGTCAAAAGTACCTTTGGTCAGGTCTGTCGTAGCCCCTAAGCAATTGGTCATAAATCGAGGAATACCTGTAACAGTGAAGAATACAAAGTCCTCTCAATTGTCTCCAAGGGACAACCTGTAACTCAGATTTGCTAATCATCATTGACTTCATCAGAAAGCAGTATTGCAATTTCATTAAATGGTTTGGCTCATCAGCACAGCACCTAAATTATGGCCATGAACATGGCAAGTACAATGTAACACCCTCTCTCTCTCCTGTGTATGCAGAGGAGGAGCTCATAAAATAGGCTGGCATCTCCGTTAGGCCTACACTGCATCACCGTTTAGAGAAAGAGCAGCACTCACAAAGTTGCTTTGCTCCAAAGCCCATCAGGTCGGTGGCCAAGTCACCCAGTGGGACAATGGAAACTGTGGTCCAACGATGTCCAGGGAACTTAAAAATTCCTTGTGGTGGAATGTGTGGAGGACAGAAAGGTATGGGTGTGGGAGGGAACAAATACATAATAAACATTTTGGGAAAAGACTTCTGAATGAAGCACCCCACTGCTGCCAGACAGGAGGAATGAATCCTCACACCCCTAAAATGATCCAAAAATGACTTCCCTCTCCCGCAAATCGTCCATCATGGCTTCTACAGAATTTCAACCCGAAGACGCTGCTGTCCAGTTCCGGTGAAGCATTAGGGAGATGACCAGCTTCGGGGACCAACATTCACCTCTTCCCAAAACTTTGGTGGGAGATGGCATATTTTCATACAAGTTGGACTTCTTTGGGAACCAAACTGCAAGCTCCACTGCTCCTGACCCCTCCCCTAAACTGCTTGTGCCAGCTAAGGCAGTGGGGAAAAATGGCAACCGATCCCAAGGAAAGGAGCAAACTTCTGCAATGAAGAATTGTGGCATTTCCAGAAGATTCTGCTCCACAGAAGGAAGCCTCTTACGATCAGAGCAGTTTAACACTTTCTGACTCATTCAAGTCCCAGGCAGCTTCTGTAGGATCGTTGACCTCCCAAACTGCTGGCAGACTTTGGTCCTTGGTCCCCCCATTTATTTCTTCCAGGGGGACAGGGGTGTACTGGCCATGTTCATGACGCTGGTTGGAGCTGTAGAAGAACAGCCTGATGTTCACCAATGCGCTGAGCGAAAGCAGGATGAGCAAACCAAGTGTGATGCCAATCCAGGTTTTCCTACAAGAACAATCCATCAGTCACAAGGGAGCACAGAGAGAGCTTCAACCAGGCCACCCACCAAGCTACAGGGCCTTCTTTGTGCTTTTCATTATTTCCCTCTCCCAGCTCTTCCGTGGGAGGCTGGAAAACCGCAAGGACTTTATCAGCAAGGAAAAGAAAGGAACTTACTCCGAGAAAAAGAATTCTTCCTTGGAGATAGCTTGTAGCAGGCACTGCCCAGCTAAAAAAGAAAAAAACCAGATCATGTGAGCTTCAGAACTTTGGAACTGGGCTGTAATTACCTCTCCATTGTAATATCAAAAGATACTGAGCAACCAGTTGTAAGTCGAGGATGTAAGTCCTGCACTGGACTCGGGCTCTTTGCTACGTCTCAAGGATCTACCAAGCTGAAGATGTCCATTTGCCTCCTTAAAATTCCCCATCCCTCCAAAGAATTGTGGAGCCCTCACAAGCTGACAGACTGCATGGGGCTTCAGGCCATCCTTCCTGCCCTCTGGGTTAAATGGAACCATGATTTATTCCCTGATGTACAAGTCATCTTCTCAGATCTAACCAGCTTTGGTATCTTTGACTGGCAACCACCTCTCCCGAGAGGTCAAGGCAGAGAAAATTACATTCTGGGCTTTGCAACCCAAGATACTTTTGCTCTGTAGAAGCCAGCAATTTGAGCTGGAACCTTATTAAGAGGTCAAAAACAGCCCTTCCGAGGATTATGTCTACAGCCAGGCCTCCAAAGTGTGTACCTCCAGCTAACTCATCCAGAATGACTGAGTCAAGAGAAATATTGCAACTTCCCGTCCTCCGATCGCAGAAACACTGGGTTGGGCACTGGCAGAAATGCTGGCAGTCAGGTCCGTATCGCCCAAGAGGACAGGCCGCAAACCAATGAAGAAACACATGTTATATCCCATCAAGCCAGCAAGAAGCAAGGACAGAGCTGGAAGTCACACCCAGAACCAGCCTGCCTCAATCCCACTCACATATCTGGGAGGTGTCCCCTCACGAATACCAAATCCACTCTGAAGTGCAGATCTTCTCTGCTTTTCTTTCATTTTTCTATCCAGAAGTGGCTTTTCCATCCACTTCTGTTCATTTTTTTAAAGCCCTGCAAGTATAAATCTAGCATGCCAGAAGCTCGACAAGGACACGATGTTCCTTCCCAATGGCCAACTTTTCATAGACTAAGTATTTTGATGCAAGCTTCAGTCAAGGAGAGAAAGTTTGCATTTTTGTTCAGTGCCAAGAACTGTCTCAATTGCTCAACCTTGGAACTTTAAGGTATGTGGATTTTAATTCCCAGAATTCTGGAAGTTGAAGTCCACACATCATAAAGCAACCTCAACCTTTGCATTTATAGACCAGCCTAAGTCCCATTAGTTATATTAATATGGAGCAACAGATTTTGTGGGAGCCATAGGAACCAGCTCCAAATTTCTCACTTTCTTCACAGAAGTTTCCTTGGAAGCCCACTGGGCAAGTGCAGGATCCATGCACTGGGTCACATTTGCTGTTGTTGCGGCAGAGGCACTTCTAAGCACAACTGTCCCCATAGGTGCCAGCAGCACAAGCTAAAGGAAGGGAAGATATTAGGATCATGCGTGGGAAGCCAGGAGGCAGCACTTGGCTCGTGACAAAAACAACCACAAAGAACTTTGGAAAAATTTAAGATGGTGCTTAAGGCTGGCATTTTGCTTGCCAGCATCCCTTATCCAATAGAAGGGAATCTGTAGCTCAGGATTCAACTGTGGAGTCCTTGGTGCTCTCTGAGAATGGTGGTTTGCCTGCAGATGTTTCATTACCCAACTAAATAACATCACCAGTGTGTAAGAGGCACTGATGATGTTACTTAGTTGGGTAATAAAACATCCTAAAAAACTGTCCAATGTAGGTTAATTATGCAGAGTGCAAAATTATTTGCTTCTTCAAACATTCTTCCAGTTTCTTCATTGGATGAAATGTGGCCCTAATGTGTTGAGAGGGAGAGAGAAATTCTCCTTGTCCATGTTCTCCATGCTATGCATGATGTTAAAGAATCAAGTCTCTCTTTTGTTGCCTTTTTTGCAAGCTCAGGTGTTGGAACTCTCCAATCGATTCTGCTTTGCTCTTCTGCCTTTTTCCAGTTCTACTGTATTATTTGCCAAATGAGAAAGCTTGAATTGCACATCATGTTTCCGATGTGAATAAAACCCTAGATGTGTGTAGGGGCATCACAATGTTGGCAGTTTTTTTTCCAATTCACTTCACATGTCATGGAATTTGTTTATTTTATGCCTATTGGCCTGAGCACAGGGGAGATATCAATCCAGCAAAACAATTCAATACCAAGATTGTTAAGCGAGAAAGGTTACCTTGGGTGCAGTTTACACCTGTCCAACCAGCATCACAGAGGCATCCCACTGAAATAAAGGCAGGGACAATTAGGGGGACACTATGAATTTATGTAGCAAGGTCAAAGAATGGGAAAGGATTTGGGGCAGGATTTGAGAGGAACTTGATCTAGGTAGGTCAAGGAGGAGAGGTGAAAGATGAGGCATGGATCTGCAAAAGACAGCAGGCTGGGCCAAGGAGCAGTTTTCAACTAGACTGTTTACCAAGATTGCCTTCTGGAAAGGCAGTGAAGGAAGCAATGGGGTGTTCC
Organism: Acrochordus granulatus; assembly: GCA_032468055.1. Lineage (NCBI taxonomy): Eukaryota > Metazoa > Chordata > Lepidosauria > Squamata > Acrochordidae > Acrochordus > Acrochordus granulatus. The sequence goes on along the minus strand of JANHZU010005333.1, from coordinate 211,409 downwards.
ATGAGGCTGTGCTTCAGAAAGAGTAGATGCAGAAGGCCATCAAGAGGCCTTTGGAAGAGTGTCTACATTCCACTCCTGACTATTCCCCTGGAAGAGATATCCAGGAGGCACAAACAATAGACTGTCTACCTCTTCCTCCGTGAAACCCAAATAGCTCTTCGGTAAAGGTTTCCCCTGCCAGTTGTGTCTAACTCTAGAGGGCAGTGCTCATCACCATTTCATAGCCCAAAAGCCAGCATTGTCTGAAGATGCTTCTATAGTCACGTGGCTGGCATGACTATATGCCAATGTGCATGGATCCTTGTTACCTTCCCAGTGAAGGTGGTACCTATTTATCTATTTGCATTTTTACATGCTTTCAAACTGCTAGGTCAGCAGAAGCTGGAGCAAGTAGCAGGAGCTTACCCTGTTACCCGGCGCCTGGGTCTCAAACTTGGGCTGCTGACCTTCCAGCCAACAAGCCCAGCATCTTAACTGCTTGCTCAGCCACCACACCCCCAGCCTCAAAATCAAAAATACCAATTTGCAATGAGCAAACTGCCCTGTTAAACACAGAGCTCCCCTTCCAGCCCCCAAAGGAGACCCACTAGTTCTCAAAACCTTCTAAAGGTAGGGCCTTACTCTCAGTGCACATTCCATGAAGAGTGCAGTTGGAAGGGCCACAATCCAGGACATCACAGGCTGGCCCACTCCAGAAGGCTCCATGGCAGTGGCATTGTCCATGCACACAGTGCCCATGCCCACTGCAGTTTTGAGGTTGGCAGACAGGTTCGTGCACACACAAAACAGTCGAAATGCTCCGAGGGCAGCGCCAGGTAGAGTCAAACACGCTGGGAAGAAAGAAGAGAGAAAGGCTGATGGAATTAAAGACACACACACATTTCTCCTTATCTTCCAACTCAGCCTGAGTCTCCAAGATTTACTGATTTAATATTTATTTGGCCACCTATCTCATATACATGATTCTAGGTGGCTAACAATATTAAAAATAATAAACCATATACAGTACAAATACTATAAAATGCACAAGAATTGCAGGAAAGTTTACAAAGACACAACTGAATATGCAACCTAATAAACAGGGATGCAGAAAGTGTAAACTCTGGCCCATGAGCAACCACAAAGCCCTTGGGAGGTGTGTTTTTTCATTTTTAAAACTTGTGGGGTATGGGGTTAGGGTAAAATGGACAATTTCTAAACAGATTGTGTCCCTGGGTTGCCCACCATTAAGATGCAGCCATCAACATGAAATGCAAAGCTTACCAAAGCTCTCGGCCAAAGAAAAAGTGTACAGTCTTGCACTAAGTCTTGACAGATTAAACCAAGATTTGTTGCATGAAAACATCAACCGTGTCTTACAAGCCATGGGATTCACGCAGCAAGCTGGAGGGAAACTAGACTCCATGATAACACAGCAGAATTTCGGAATCCAGCCAGCAGACGGGGGAACCCCACCACTCCTGTAAACTTTGTGTGGGATCCGTTTCTTCACTTGGTTTAACTTGAAGTGGTGACACCGACGAACCTCAACCACACTGAACTGCTTCTTACTTCCCAGTGGTCTTGAGGTAGGTAGATAGGTAGGATACCCATATTTATATCCCAGTGAAATTTATCATCATCCACCCCAAGAGTGAGCAGAGGAAGCAAACCCAGTCTTGGTGGCAGAAAGTTCTAATGATGGTCCTCGTAAGTTCTCCAGCCATGGTGAGCTCCATTACTGCTGACTAGCCAAAGATTCTCCTGGTAAGCTGAATCAACTTTCTCCAGTGGTGGCAGGAACTGATACCATCAACTGAAACACCCAAGAGTCAGGCTACTGCGGAAAAATGAGAGCAAACGGTGCCTACCAGTGGTCTGAAGGGTAGCTAGCAAGGGTTCCATTCAAGACAAAAGTCGCTGATCCTCCACCATCCAGGTTGATTGCATTCATGACTCCGTGCTGCTTCAGGAAATCTGCCATTTCCCAGAGATTCAGGCTGCGGTTGCCAGAAACAGAGATGATTACCAGAACAGCTCTTGGATGTACTTACAGTCATTACCGATTATGCTTTGTGAACACAGGAATCGGAAAAGGTAGATTGGGATCCACTTTTGCAGAA
>JANHZU010005333.1:185247-209207 GCA_032468055.1 Acrochordus granulatus | reverse complement strand
GAACCTCCTAAAACATTTCAGGCAAATACACAATGACCTGAAAGTTTAAAATATTTCTAAATTTCTGCAAAAGTGGATCCCAATCTACCTTTTCCGATTCCTGTGTTCACAAAGCATAATCGGTAATCAGCCTAAGGTTAGAAATTTCTTGGGTTTCCAATTAAGGAGCCGACACATGTGGATTTAAATGCCGTGCTTGACCGTTATGTGATTTCACTGTTTTGACTAAGCCTGCTACGCAAATCCTGCCATTGTGATCGGTAAACCATGACTTATGACTTAGTGTGATGCCTGATCCCAGCCCTCTGAAATTTAATCAACAAACCATGCCTTGCTTAGTGTACAGGTAGTCCTCGACTTACAACCATTCATTTAGCAACCATCTGAAGTAACAGCAGCACTGAAACAAGCGATTGGCAACTGGTCCTCGTACTTACAATCATCACAGCATCCCTGGTCATGTGATAAAATTTAAGCACTGGCAACCAGCATGTGTCTACAATGGTCACAGCATCCCATTCTGTCATTGCCTTTTGTGATCTTCCCAACATGCATAGCCAATGGGAGAAGCCAGATTTGCCTAACGACCACATGTGACTCATTTAATCGCAGTGAGTAGTTTAACATCCACAGCAAACAAGGTCCTGAAATCGGCCACAACTCACTTAACAATCACCTTGCTTAAAGCAATGGAAATTCTGGTCCTAATCGTGGTTATAAGTTGAGGACTACCTGTAATGGCTCAACCCAGACACAGTATCACCATTTTTTTTATTTGGCACAGCATCTGCAATGAGGAAGACGCTTTCCTCCAAAAAGATGTCCTTTCTTTCCTTGCAAGAAAGTTTCACAAAGCTAAGCAGACGTACCCTCTGACGCCCGTCTGCCCATCAGCGTGAAACAATATGAGCTGTCCTTGCCGGTCATGCCCCACAGCCGTCCTGGCAGACACAGTATTGACAAAAGTGTCAAAAGTCCCTGCCAGGAGAAAAGAGAGATGTTGCAAGCAGCCAAGGCAAGAGGATTGGTCGGGGTGAGCCAACCCTCTCCCCTAAAGCAGAATGACTTCACATCGTAACCGTCTGGCAGGACTGCTACCACCCTGGAGCTATCTGAAACCTCCTATCTGGAAGACACCAGGTTAGAACGTAATTTTTTGGGGGGGAAAAGAACTAAGCTAAACCAAACTATTAGTGTTATTCCTCCCTTCTAAGGGGACTTCCCTGAGTTCTCCTTCCCTTAGGACTTCTAAGGAAGACTTTTCCTCGGAGCAACTGTATGGCTGGGCTTGCTTTTCGTGGTGGTCCTGTCCACCAGCATCTTCCTTCTACCTGACAGATCTCTAACGTAAAGGTAAAGGTTTCCCCTGTCCAGCTGTGGCCAGCGCTCGGGGGCGGTGCTCACCTCCCTTTTGTAAGCGAAGAGCCAGCGCTGCCCAAAGACGCTTCTGCAGTCACGTGGCTGCAATGACTATACGCCAAGGCGCACGGAACGCTGCTCCCTTTCCCACCTAAGTTAGGCTTGCATTGGTGCATGCTTTCGGACTGCTAGGTTAGCGGGAGTTGGGGCAAATGACGGGGGCAGCTCAAGGGTCTCGAACTGCCAGCCTTCCAGCTGGCAAGCCCGGCGTCTTCGCCGCTAGGCCACCGCACCCCTAACAGGTCTCCGCCCCACCTCAACTCATTCCTTCAACGGAAAGCTGGCATTCACTGCAAGACCTACAACCTTTCTCATGCTCTTGGACCCGATGATTATTCTTGGGAAATTAAATTAGCAGCTCTTTGCATCCGAACAACAAGGCGCCTTCTCAAAGAGGTCACGCTCTCTTGAAGGAGAGCTGTGGTTTAGGGCCATTCTCTGGAAGCTCCACAGGGAGTCCGTGGCTTCAACTCGGTACCTGTTTCCTGGGTCCTGTCACACTCTGCCACCTGGCTCTGATTCACATAGACGTCTCCGTCGCGCAGAAGCCAAACCACCCCGCTGACCAGCTGCACAAATGGGTTCTCTGTAGCCAAGACCTCCTCCTCAGAGAGGTAGCTGGAAGAGACAACCAAAAAGGGTAACAGGGAGTCCTTGTTTAACGTCTGCTTCTTTGAGAACTTTTGCAGTTACCGGTAGTCCTCTGCTTATGACCATAATTAGGACCGGAAATCCAAGGCTGTGCGCAACTGGTTTTTCACTACTTTTCCTGATGGCCATTAAACAAGTCACAACAGTCTTTAAGGGAATGACAGAGTTCTCAAACAAACTCATTCTTCTGAATGATGGGTAGTTTTTGCTGGAAATTGGCAAAAAATGCCAGCAACTGGGGAAAAAAAGCATCAAGTTGCAGACATGTGACTGCACAGCACTACAGCCAGTCGTGTGGCCAGGCAAAGGGGGGCATGTTTTACGATGGCCAGAATCCGAGGCTGTCATAAATGTTTGTAAATGACCAATCATAAGTCGAGGACTATCTGTACCACAGTGATGGAAAAGTAAAAGTTCATAAGCACAGTTGCGGTTTCACTTAACAGCCCAGTTGCTGGTCTCAACAGTGGTCACCAAATAAGGAGTACCCGTGGTCACAAAAAAGCACGCCCACTTACCCAGTGACGAAGGTGCCATCCTTCCTGATACCAAACTGAGCATTTTGCACTCCGCCAGAGGACTGTACCAGCTGCCCACTGCTGACAACGTTCCCCAAGCATTCCCCAGTGTTTGTGTTAAAATAGCCCCCATTCTGGGCCACGAGGCACTGGGCTCCGCTTACTGTCTCTTCCACGGTGGCTCTGCGGCGGAAGCGGCAGCCCCCTGGCCCGCCAGGTTCTAGGACAGCGAACGTCCGCAGGGGGTCCCGTACAACAGTCAAGTGGCCGTACACCTGCCGGCGGTTTGGCAGTTGAGGAGGGAAGTCCGAAACAAAGTCATACGTGATGGCCAAAGGGGAGGCACTGCCGTTGTCACTGGGCCAGGTTTCGTGCGTCGCATTGCCACGCAGGAGAGCCTGGCAACCTCTGACGTACCGATGGTGGTGCCGTGGGCCGTGCTGAGCCGGAAGATAGGGCGGCAAGAGGTCGTCGTCCAAGGAATTCCTGAACGCGGCCACGTTCGAATGGGAAGAGGAAAGATGCCGACAGAAGCAAAGGAGTGAGAAGCTTTACCCGGCTTTGCCTTAACGTGAGCAGATGAATGCGACGCACGTGAGGAAAAGGCGCCGTCCTTCCCAGCCGCCGCCCGCAAGACCCACCTGCCTCGCGGGGCCCTCGGCTTACGAGCTCCCTCCCCCGCAGTGGCGGAGAGCCAGGTCTGCGCGGCGTGTGAGGAAAGCAGCCCCGCCTCGGGCATGGAAGCCGGCGGGGGGCCCTTGGCCCGGCCCTCGCTCTCCTCGCGGGAAACTAACCACAAGCCCAGCGCGTGGGCAGCCAGGCACCAGCGAGGGAGCTCCTGAGGGAAATTCGACCCTCGGAGGCGCAGGCGACGGGCGCGCCTGCACCCCCCCGTTTTTCGGCCCGCAAGGAGGCGTCCGAATGCCCGCCGCGTCGGGCGGAAGGGCAGCGAACCCCGCCAGGCCGCCCCCACGCGCTGGGCCTCCTTACCAGGCTCCCGTGCTGCCGTGAACGCCCCAAGAGCAGTGAAGCAGCCCCGCGAAGACCGCGGCCAGGGCGAGGCCTCTCCGCCCCCAGCCCGAGGCGCGCGGCGGCCGCTTCGAGGGGGCCGCCATCTTAAGCCGAAGAGCGGGTCACGTGATCCGAGGCCACGTGAGGCTCTGAACGCGCCGCCTCCCGGGGAACGGGCGGAGGGAAGCGACGGGGCGTTTGGCTTCGCCCTCTCGCGGCCAAAGCGGAGCATTGCAGGGCTTGAGCGCGAAAGCCTGGCGGCGCCCGCGCGCGTTTTCGGGCAACGTCTCCCGATCGGCCGCGTTAAGAGGCGAGGATTTCGACCCCCACAATTCCCTATGCTGGCGAGGGAATTCTGGGAGCTGAAGTCCTCACCTCTTTTTCTTTCTTGAACGGTTTTTATTAAAAGATTTTCCCTAAATACTGAGAAGCGCATTCAAAGAAACGATACGGTCCAGGCGCAAAAGGAAAAAGGAGATGGAGCAAAGAAAGAGGGAATGAGCAGAAAGCACGAACAGAGATGCGCAGAAGCAGCTCCTCAACTCCTCGCAGCGTTCAGGCGTGCAATCACCTGCGCCCTTCGGCATGGCATAGTCCCGCCGCAGTCATCGGATACGGAAGCAATCTTCCATTGACCGTGATCACCCCGAGGGGAGAGCGGAGTGAAGACCTAGGAGCGGCATGGGAAGCTTGGCTGTGCTAATCCTGGTTGGTGACGGCGATGGTTCCGTGTGCTGCAAACTCAGAAAGTGAAAAGAGCTGCTCTGAATGTGGCCCTGGGAGCAGAGCGCGTCTCAGTCCAGCGGAGAAGGTGGTGACCCCGAACCCGGATGGACAACTGGACACGTCTGGCTTTGTGAGCGCTGGAAAATTCCCGGGGATAATTTCCGGTTCAGTTTCTACTCAGACCACTTCCAGTCAGTCTCCACACCAGATCACAGCGAGCACATCGTTTCAGCCAGCAAGAAACAGAGCCTGATGCCGATTTATTAAACCTCAGCAAACATCAATAAACAGTTCATGGGCAAAATGGGAGAACAGACCGGCAAAAGCAGAGAGAAGGGAAAACAAACCAAACAGGCAAGGATGTGCACTGTCTCTATATCAGCAGGGCTGACCTTTCCAGAGCTACTAGAAACCGGGGTAATTCGCATGGACTGATTCTGGTCTTTTATGATTCCGGCTGTTTCGGTGCAGAGCAGAGACGGAGGGATGGAAAGTGGGCCACGAGGTGATCCCTCCTCCTTCTGCACCTTGGACAAGACAGTGAGGTGGATGGAAATGATGTACACTTAGAAGTCCTTATCCCTCATTTGGGACTGGATCACGTACCTCTTCAGCCCGAAGTCGCTTTATGGAAAGCTGACACAAAGATTGGTCTGGGCTTGTGGCGCCTTCGGGGTGAATCCAGTCGCTCCTTTTTGATGGGTAAAGCACGGCTCATTGCAAATGCTTCCTCGCTTGTAATCTGCAGTTGCACATGAAAGACGCAAGACACAAAGAGAGTTCATGGCCAACTCCGTACTGGTGGGCAATTTAGGGAGTCGAGGGTCAAGCTAGAGACGGCTGGAAGGAAGACCGGGGAAGGCATAGTGGTATGGGAGTCAGCCACTTCCAGCAGGAGTCACAAGTGCCTGTTGACCTGTATCTCGCGGTCAAGGAGGTCGTTAGGCTGTCCCTGAGCTGCGCCACTTCAGACTTTTCAGAAAAGGCGGGTGCGTAGCGCTCCGTCAGCTTCCACCTGCTCTCTGTTCTCCTTCACTCGGAAAGCTGCGCCCCAAGCATAAGCTTTCCATCCTTGGTCTCTTACAGTTCCCAGATCTGGGCTGCGAAGCATCCAGATGGCCATGAGGTGTCAGCGAAGAGGCAGAGGGACAGAAAGCACAAGGCTTTGCTGCCACCTACTGGCTGTTGAGAGGTTTGCAGCCCCGATCTGGTGGCCCTGCTTTTCTCGGTGCTTGGGAGCTGCTTCTATGTGGAGAGAATGACCTTTTGAAGGTACAAGATTGGCCTTTGAGGCGACCCAGGCCAGGCAACGGAGTCCGCGAGGACTGCTGCACACCTGCTTGATTGACGGAGGGCGCAATAACAGGATTTCAACAGCCAGACAGAGACTCCACCGCCCCCGTTGCCTTACACCAAAGAGAATGAAGGGGGATGATCTCAAGTTTCTTCCTCGCTAGCTTACGCCTTCCAAGCTGATCTATCACCCGCTGGACTCCTTCTTCAGGGCCTTCCCCGTGCTTCTCCGCACGAGTGTGGCGTGAGAAATACCTTGGATCCGGAAGGCCTCCCGCTTTCTGGTTGCCATTCTTTTCAGAGCTGCCTTCGCTTCCCGATTCCACAGGCCATATATGAGCGGGTCCAACATGGGGGTGACCACCCAGTATGGAGCTGACGCTGGGGTGCCCACATCTAAAGAAGACCCCCCAGTGTAGTGCAACAGAGCTAGATTTGTCAGTGCCGATGATGTCCAAGAGATGCTCCAGATGTTTTGGGATTGCACCCAAGGCCCCTATTATTATCGGCATCGCCTTTGCTTTCTTTTGTCACGGTCGCTCTATTCCTATGCGCAGGTCTTTGTATTTTGTGATTTCCATCTGCAAACCTTCACCTGGAGCTTCTGAAAAGAGGGAGGCTTGGAGGGACAAGAGGAAACGGAACCAAGAAGAGACCAAAACGTGGCCGGGCACGAGCGTGTTCTGTACCCCACATCATCTTGTTCCGAGTCCTGCTTTTGTCCTCTGGACACCGACCCCAGAGCCCAGCGGCCATCCCAGAGCGCGAAACCCAGCTGGAGCAAAGCGCGAAGCACCGACATCCACGCCAGGAAGGAAATGGAGGCAACCACGGAGAAGCCGGGAAGGTGTTTCTTTAGGTCGTAAAATGTGCAGTTTGAGGTTTTGTAAGAAAAAACAAGCGGACAGAAATCCAGATGGTGAACCTGGGGTCTTGCTGATCACGACAGAAGAACCACAAGAAAGCACGAGAAGAATGCAGGGCCAAAGCAGGTGGAAAAAAGGGGGACCATCAACCTTGTGAATCAGGTGTACACACCCGTTGAGACACGATGGCCCTCCTGTGCGTCTGCGTCAGCGAACCCAGCAGCCGCGTGCAAAGCAAACCTTCCCACGTCGTTTCCTTTCAGGACGTGGCGCCGAGACAAGCTTTGATCGTTCGGAGGGACGCCGTCAGAATGCGCACCAGATCCCGGTGCCTCTTCCTCCTGCGGTCGGACTCAGAACGGTCTGTTGCGCTTATTTCCCAGCCAGAAAAAGTCCCCACGTGACGCGTCCTGCATATTTTTATCTCAATGTTTTGTTTTATTTTTCAAAGGTTTCTAATTCCTGTTTGAGACTTGTTTTTGTGCGCCGCCGAGAGTCTCCGGATTTTGGCGGCGTATAAATCAATCCGTCAAACAAACAAACAAGCGCCACTGATTGCCGGGCGTGCCAAAGGGAACAACCAGCTGTCTGATCCTGCGGAACGTCCTGCTTTCGCCCTGACGTCGCTCCATGATTCTTGTTTTCCTTCACAAACGGGTCGAGGCGCGCCAGAGGCATCCCTCGGAGGGATGATGCAAGAAAAGGAACGCCGAAGCCCTTCACCTCCATCTGCTGAGAAAAAGCAGCCCCTGAATTTTTGCATGCAGACGCGTGGTCTGAATCCCTAATTTTGGGCCCCTTCAGGATTTTCGGTTGCAGGTGGCAGCACCTTGGCTGACTTTGAGAGCCGAGCAGTCCGTCCGGTTGGCAGCGAATCGGAAATCCCACCATCCGAGCTGGACTGGGAAGATTTTGCAAAGATTTCAAACGAGGACGCGGTTCTCATGATTTCTTTGTTAAAAGTATTGGGTTTTTCATGATTTTTTTATGGTAATATCTAATGGGTTGAATGTTGTTACTTCTGCACGATTCAACAAAGGGATTGTGCGAATGCATTGATCTGACTTTTTTCACACAGTAAATATAACCCGTACAAACAAAAACATTTTTGGGATCCTCCATCATTTTTCAAAGTCGGAAGAGTCCCAGGAGCAAAAAGTTTAAGAAGCACCGATCGAGACAAACATTTAAAAGTCTGTTCCTTTTGAGCCACGGGCCCAAGTTAATATGGTGTTCTCTTCCCAACTACTTTCCTTTCCAGCACTTTTTGGAATGACCTTGCAATCTGGCAGATCACACAGTCATTCCGGGAAGTGCTACAAACGGGAGGCACCCTTTGCTGTGGGCCTGAACCACTATAAGACTGAATGATTGATTGTGTGCCATCAAGTCATTTTTGACTCCCAGTGACCACATAAATAGATTTTCTCTATGGATTGTCATAAGAATGTGGGTCATTCATGAATTCCTATAAGAACACGGGTCATTTTGCTTTCCAAATAAGAAAAAAAAGTCAAGTTCTCTACTACTGTGTGTGTGTGTTTCCTGGGAAAAGAAAATTACTAACTGGATATCGTTCCTGCTAATATTACTTTCTGCAGAGAATTACGGAGACCAAAACGCTAAACCCGCTTCCTGGAAAATGTCTTATAAAAGTCTTATCAGTTTCTGATGCTTATGTGTGCCAACCACCAAGTGTTTTTACCTTCAGCACTTGGACCTCACCTTTGAAAGAACCTAGTAGATCCAGAGAAGGACTGAGTCGTTTGCTGGAAAAAAATAATATTAATGGAAAAAAGAGAAGACTACGGTTTCTTCGGAAATTTAAAGGAGGAAAAGAAATCCTCCTTTCCTCCTCCTCCTCCTTTCGCCTCTATCATAAAGTTTCTTCAGGAAAGGAGACAGTATTAATGGTCAAGTCCTCATTAAGTTTCCAGCCAGATTTCTTCTGGGCCATTTACAGTAGGATGATACCAAGCCTCTCTTTGTATTAATTTATCTTACTTTTCATGGTTGCTCCCTCCTCTTATTTCGCCCCCAAACAGCAACACCTCTGCATGTCTGAGTAGATGGGCAGAAAGAGAGAGCAGTTAACCTTAGGCGAGACGTCGTGGCTGTAGAGTAGACTGAGCCCAGGTCCCTCTGTTTCCAGCCCAATGTTTTACTTTACCACGGGGTCTCTCTTTCCACGTTCTCAGAAACTGACATCCACAGATCGGGCTATATTTCGCTGGTGGAGCAGTTCGACTGGATTTGCATGCAGAAAGTCCCAGATTTATTTCCCAGGGTTTCAAATTCGACTCCAAAGCTAGGAAGAGCCATTATTTAGCTCAGCCTAAAACCATCCCCCGCGTTCCTTTGGCAGGAGTGGGTTGAACTGCCTTCCCGGGGTGATACGTAGCCCCCAAGGTCTCCTTTGTATCTCTCAGAGTGTCTTCCAACAACGATAGTGGAAAATCATTGCTGGTTTCTTGCTGTTTTGCGCAACATATTCCCCCAAGGTATAATGTAAGCCATAAAACAAAGACTTAAAACAACGAGCCCAACCCAAATAACTTGGAAGGCAAGGCGGGGTGGGAAGGGTTAACCTGTCCCCATGCGCTTTGCAGCCAAGCTTGCCCTCTGGAATACCCCCACCCCTCTAGCCACGTTCTGAACGGCGCCTGGCAATTACAGGTTGACTTTCCCAGGCTTACGAGACAATTCACATGAGTCCTCTGCACCTCGGGGGAGATGGGGGCCCACCTCCCTAGCTAAGTCTCAGCTGATTCTACCGAAATAACATTTGCTTTTCGTTTCCACGTCTTGCTTTCTCAACGAGAGCCGCCGGCTTCTCCTTCGCCAGTACGATTCTCTCCCGCTCGGCGGACGATTCGGGAACCGACGGCCATTTCTCCCGCATTGCATCCAAATAAGCTAAAGCTTTGCAGAGAGAAAAGAGGGGCGCTGCACCGTCTCTCCGAAGTCGAGCGAGATGGAATCCCGGCAAGCGGAATGACATTAATGGCCTGTGGACGTTGCAGAACTTTTCGTCTCACTCAGGAATTTCGCTGTTTTTTGTTTTTTGAAGGAGGTAGGAATGCAAAACCAGGACAAGAAGGGTATCGACTGACTGGCTGGCTGACTGATTAAAAAAGGTAAAGGTTTCCCCTGCTAGCTGTGGCTGACTCGAGAGGCTGGTGCTCATCTCCGATTCGCAGCCGAGGGAGCCAGTGTTTACCCGAAGATGCTCCCGTGGTCACGTGGCCAGCATGACTATAGGCCGAGGCGCACGGATGCTGTTACCTTCCCACCAATTTAGGCAGTAGCTACTTATCTACCTGCATTTTGCACGCTTTCGAACTGCTGGGTTGGCAGGAGCTGGGGCGAATAACGGGGGCTCGCTCTGTTATAGGGCAGCACTTGGGACTTGATCTCAGGCTGCTGACCTTCTGACCGACAAGCCCAGCATCTCAACCGCTCGGCCGCCACACCTCTGACTGAGCATGTGCCCTCAAACCATTTTCAGCTGCTAGCAGCCACAGAGATGGATTTTCTCCAGAAGGGGGTGGCACCAGAGTAGAGCTCCTTAGGGCCCGGAGGATTTCTACACCAAAGCTGTGAAACAAGCAGGGCAACTTTTTTCTCCGGCTGAGACAGAAAACAGTTGTCACCCTAAGACCACCGAAGATTTTGAATCTGCCCCATTGTGCATTTCCCAAACAGTCAATTCCAGATCACCCATCTGCAATAATGATCTTTTCCTATTTTGTAAGATGTTGCGGGGTTGCGGAGGAGACTCAGCTGAAGCCTTTGAAAAACTGAATGCCATAATACACTATACTAATAGTCCTATTATCTAATACTACTATAGTACTACTGAGTAGTACTATATTAATACTCGGGTGAGAACCCTCCAGGAATTCTTAGGGCTACACCATAAATCCACCCTGAAAGAAGGCAAGAACAAGGCGCATTCGTGCAGTTGGAAAGAAAATGACATGGACGCCTCCATGTCTCATTAGAGTCCAGCCTGATTTGAGGGAGACTTAGCTTTATCTTTGGGACATCCAGACGGTGTCACCCTAGTTGGGTGACACCAAGTCAAGACTGGCTCCTTACCTGCCAGCCTGCCCTGCCTCTTTCTGGCCATAATAACCTAATTCCCAGGTCGTTCCAATGTTCTCCTTGATCGTGTCAAGGTACCTTCTCTGTGGCCTCCCCTTCTTCTGCATCCCTCCAACATAATGATTCTTCGTGGTCTTTCCCCCACCTGCATGCCTACCATCAATCTTCCCACTTTCAGGAACTTTCTCCAAATCAATATGTAAAGGTGTCTGTCTCCTTCCCTTCGCTCTTCCTCATTCTCTTAGTCCTCTCTTAGTCCTTGTGAGTTTTGTTGTCATTCAAAGGCCCCTCATCACTCATACTTCCATCCTGCTTGTCACTGTTGTCCTCCTTTCCGTTAGTCTCCTCCTTACTTCTCCGCCACACCTTCCCACTTTGGGTGCTCCTCAGCCATGCAGGATGCAAAACAATCCCCTTCTCTTCTTTGCAGTCAACCATAAGTCCAATAACCACCACCACAGCAGTGGCTAAACCTGGTGCCTTCCATGACATTGCAGCCCAGCACTGCATCTACATTGATTTTGTCATATTTGTCATTCAGGAACATAACTGCTTCCTCCAAGGCAGAAGTGAGAGAATTCCAATTCCCTTCCTTCCTCACAACGGAAGGACTGCAGCTTTAAGAAAGAGATCAACAGCAGAAATATAGAACATAACATTTTTGAATTGGGGCAGAGGAAATCTTTTTACAGATTTACGGAAAAACCTCCAGACCTCCCTTTGTTCTCATTTTTATATGCACGATTTGTGTGCGCAGCCATCCGCATCAGAGCTGAAGAATCAGGTTTCAGCCCTAAATTCCTTTAGAAGCAGCCATTTCTAAGCAGAGAAGGAAGTCCTCTCAACAGCCTAATTACAGAGCTCGGGGTCATTGGAGTGGCATACAAGCCCAATTCAAGGAAATAATTTTTTCCCTATATACATTTTATTGAACATTTAAAAAAGAAGATAAAAGTTTTTAAAAAGTAATGCAAAGTAAAGAAAAAGAAGAAAAGGGGAAAGAAAGAAAGAAAGAAAGAAAGAAAGAGGGAGGGAGGGAGGAATGAAGGAAGGGAGGAAGGGAGGAGAAGGAAGGGAGGAAGGGAGGAGAAGGAAGGGAGGAAGGAAAGGACAAAGGTATAAAAAAGAAAAGAAAGAACAAGAAGATTCCAATTTCCTTAGCAGCAAATACAAGTTTGGATACAAAATCATCTCTTTACAAAACAATCTATCTTTTTATTCTCTAACATTTTCTGTCCTCAAAATCAAAAATCACATCCATTTTTTTCTGTTTCATGCAAAAAAAAACCCCAAAGGGCTTTCCAGGCAGCAATAAATGAAGATATTGCCTCTTCTCTAACCAAAGAAGTCAATTTAGCCAAGTTTCATCATCTTCACCAACCGCTCCTCCTGCGTGGGACGAATGACCCTTCCCACTTTTGAGCGAGTAACAATCTTGCTGCAGTTGTTACATATAAAAACAAAGTTCCATGATTTCCCCCCAGCTGTTCATTTCGTTAGTCCCAAAAGAAAAGCCTCTGGTTTCAACGGTCGATTAGTCCTTCACATCTGCTGAATCAGCGCATGTGTTTGCATCCAAAACGGTTGCCTTTGTTTACACCTGCGCCAAAAATGATAAAATGTCACTTTGTGCTGATCACATTTCCAGCATAAATTTGAAGTCCTTAAATGAAATAAATTGTTGTGGTGATGGTGGCTTTCACACACACAGAGACACCTCTTAACATGACCAACGCTGAGAAACAATTGTCTAATTATAATTATTTTTGCAGTTCAGAGGTCAGCCCAGTTTAGAGAGCACCTAGGACCCCACCGACCTAATAGCTGGGAACATTGACCAAGCTTCTGACCCCCCCACGCCCCTTTGCAGCACCTCCCTGAAGGTGGGGCAATCCCTCTTGCTCTAGGATGGTCCCTTTCCAAGGGAAGGCATTGCTTGGATTGGACATTATTTTTTTTCTTTTGCATTTTTTCCTTTGGCATTGAGAAAGGGCTGATAAAATGACTTCGCGCTTCAGCTGCGCTCTACGGTTTAGTCCCGCGGCACTGACTGCAATTGGTCCGCCCGGCCGGCAGGTGGACACCGTCCCGACGGGCTTCGAGGCCCGCCTTGGGCCACTCCGCGCGGCCTCTCGCCTCCTCCTCCAAGATGGAGGCCGGCGATTGCTTGTTTTGGGGGACGGCGCTGCTGTTGCTAATGGGGGCATTGGGGGCCTGGTGGTCGTTCCGGCCACCGAACCGGCCTACCGACGCTGCGGGCCGCGTGGCCGTGCTGGTGGTTGGCGACCTGGGCCGCAGCCCCCGCATGCAGTACCACGCCTTGTCGCTGGCCCGGCGCGACCGCCGCGTCGCTTTCATCGGCTACGCGGGTGAATCTTCCTCCCTAACCGGAGAAATGGCGGGCTGAGGCCCAGAGGCCGCTCCTCCGCTCGCAGACCTTTCATTCCGAAGCTGGAGCGGGAATGATCTGCCCGACTACAGCTCCCAGCTGTCCCGGGCAGGGCGGCGGTGCGCGAGGAATGCTGGGAGTTGTGGTTCCGCAGTCACAGAAGGGCCCACCTGGGTTCAACCCCAACCTGGCGCCCTTCCCTGGCGCGTAGGGGAGTGGGAAGCTACAAGCCCGTTATCTTTTGACATGCTGGGGAGGATGGAGGTTGTAGTGCACCTCCTGGAGGGCTGCAGATCAGACCAGGGTTCTGCGTTCTTGCTGGGGGCTGTGTGTAGGGGATAAATAAGGGAAAAAACAAATTTGGGGTATGGCTTACACGAAATTTTAGGGGGTTTGCATGCTTTTTATTTAGATTTCTGGCTCTCGTTCCTTGCTTGCCTGTGTCTAGGGTTCCTAGTCTAATCTCTGAAAAGTTTTTGCCCACTGCCAATAAAATTGATGGATGTAGTCTCTCTTTTTTTGGTTGGATTCTGGGTATATAAATTTGCAAAAGTGACAACTGCCAGCCATTGATCGACAACAACATTCATAACTGATAGCAGTTTTTGGAGAGGGGGAGTGCAAATCAGCCAAAATAAGTAGAAATAATGCATTGGGCACAACACTCACCAGCTGGCAAAAAAATTGGCAGGCAACAAAGGAATAGGAGTCAGTTTTCTTAAGATTATTCTAGAGATTACTTACTGTTGTTGTTACCTCCCCCCACAACCTCCTTTGGGGATGGGCTTGCGTCCTTTATATTTTCTTTTGAACTGATCCTGTTTCCATCCTCTTAAAACCAGGCCAACAGGATGGAATGGCCAAGCTATTTCTGAAAAACTTCTGAGTAAATTCTAGCCATGCTTCATTAAAATGCAATTAGTTCACAGAAATAATTTAGGATTTGTTTTTTAAACTAATCTGCCGTATTTGGCTTATGAAGAGAAGCATAATTGTTTTTGTCTTTCAACTGGTTGATGGTTTCACAATAATAAGTTACAACAGAAGCCTTTACTTTTCATTCCTTCCTTTGGAGTGGATTAAATACCTGCCACAAGGCAGATCATGTTGAGAAGATTATCTAGGGCACAGATCTGTTTGTTTATTATTTCAGTTTATATGGCCATCCATATAATGACTTGGAGTGGCTGAGAACAATTAAAAAAACTATACAAGTTAGTAATATAAAAACCACAAAGATAATAGATAAAAATGATGGTCTTGAGAAAGCTAATTCTGTTGAATGTGACAAAAAACCTTAAAGTTAGATCGTGCATGCAAAAACCCTGGAAACCCTAAAATTACTTGTAAGATGGACTGTGGGATCCTTGACCAAAGAGGCTGGAAGACTGCCTTCATTACAAAAGCTGCCCAACCATCTATGGCAGCTTTAACTTGGAAACTCTAAGATGTTTGGACTCATTGGTCTAGCAACTCAATCATCCCATTCCAACTCTTAAGCATTACTCTTATTTGTTACCTATGGGGCCTGAAAAAGTTTCTATACATTTTTTTGGTGGTAATTGAACATCTTAAAGTTTTTGTGTGTTTTTCTTGATCCCAATATCTTGATATGATGCTGCTTTTATTCTGGGTAGAATGTCCTAGAACTTTTTACTTTTCTTTCAGGTACAAAACCCCACAGTGAGATCATAAGCAATGAAAACATTGAGATTGTTCCCCTTACAGAGCTCAAAATCTGGCAAGGTAGGAGGAATGTTGCATTGTTTCATGAAACATGTATGCATTATCGGTCATAAACTTGATGTCACAGAAAAAGTCAAGTCAGACCAGGTTTATTTATACAGTAATGTTGCAGAGATCTGAATAATCCCTCTTTTGTTCATCAGTCTTTTCTTGACCTCCACTGGCTCCTTTTTGCTTTTTGCAAGGAAGACGTGGCATAAAAACAAGGAATTGTTGGTCAAAAAACAGTGGCACTCGTCATCAACAAGTACAACCAGTGCCATCTCTGGACTATAACCTAGCCTGGTTGAAGTAAGTCCAGTTAATCTGCCTCCTCCTGGATCCTCTGGAACTGAAGCTCAACTACTCTCTCCACTACCTTCTTCCCTTTTTAGGGAGGTTGGAGACAGGATGGAAATTCTGCAGAAGTATCTAAAGACTTGGGCTAGCTTGTGGTATCTTCTGGTCAATTCCAGGGCACCAGGAACAGCCTCGCAGCAAAATTGCAAAAAAAAATGTTTTTGCAAATTTTCTTAAAAAGACAATTGGACTGTTATCATTAGATGTTACAGGGAAACGTTTCAACTCCTTCCCAGGAGTTTTTCTCAATCCCATATGAAGAAGGAAAAATGGTAAGGAATATATACATTTCTCAAAAGGGGTAGGAATCACTCTGAGTTCTCACATAAGAAACTAAAACAGAAGGTTAACAATAAAGAACTGAGAGAAGTTAGCCTTATGGTTTCAGCTTAATCACTTCAGAGTCTACTAAAGCTGAATTGTAAATAGGAGATAATTGAAATCTTATTCCTCACCCTCTACTGATGGAAGGATTTAATGTTTTTATATATATACTTTCTTTTCTTCCTCTCAAAAGCCAGTTGGTATCTTTATCAAGAATTTGGAATTTGCAGTCATTAAAGAGAAGTTCATGGTCTTCAAAATGTAAATGAACTGCAGAAGTTTCTGAAAAATTATGCTGTTGAAATTGTTTATGTAGAGGTTGTTTTGTCTCCCCAGTGTAAAATTCTGAACAGGCTTCATTATACTGAATGGCATAAATGATGAGGGACAGCCCTTTTCAGTCTCTGGATGTTCTGTGATAGAATGTTTTGCATAGATCCCAATGTTCAATTTTAAGTCTAACATTTGAGAACTCTTCATTGGAGCATCACGTCCTGCCAGATTCAGCATTTTAGGAGACTTGTTTTCTTAATGCTTTTCAACTATAAAAATTGACTTAGCATCAAGCCTTGACAAGAGTTTCTTTTCCTTTGCAGTTGGGCCCAGGTTTTTCCAGTATATGATAAAAGTGATTGTGCAGAGTTTCCAGTTGTTGTACACATTGCTTAGAATTGCCACACCAGGCTATTTGCTTCTCCAGGTATTTACATTCCCAGGTTTTAACACCACCTTGTCTCCTGTCTCTATTTAAACTATAGCATTGGTCCAGCTTTTTAAAAGCAATACTAGGGCTTGCTCAGAAGTGCTTGTTTAGCATAGTTTTCATTTGAATACTGTCCTTGGAATAATGTAGCAAAAGATGTAGATATGGATGTTATTTTATAAATATTATAAAATATTATAATATAAAATAAGTTCCAGATATATTCCGTATGAGCTAACAAAACACGTTATGATTGCAGAGGTATTGGAGCAGAGAGAGAGTCGGATATCTCAAGAATAATTCACACATATGTGACTGCAATTTATTTATATTTTATTCTCCTTCCTGCTTTTAGGAGTTTATAATACAAAGTTTGTGAGAGAAGAGAGAGACCCCAGAGGACCCATGTGGAAGGAATGGGGGATATCTAAGAAAGGGATTGGGAACTTGTGGTTTTTCAGGTTGCAGTAAAACTATTTTGTGACATCAGCCATGGTGGCTAGGGTTGCTGGGAACTATAGTTCAGGAATATCAGACTGCTTGTAGGTGGCTTATCTGGGGTGAGCTGATTTTTAGCTGTTGGATGGAAAAGGATAACTTAGCTCGTGATAACTGAGTTGGTGTTCTGGAAAGAAATGACTGTTATAAGAAGGTGGCATGTGGGTGGAGACATTAGAAAGCAATTGATCTTGTTGATTGGGACTGTTCTGAAACATTTTCTCTTCTTCTCCTCATAACCAGAATCCACCCAGTTTGCCCAGCATTGCGGTCAGCTGGGTGTTTTGCCTACTGCGAAACAGCAAGCTAATTATTGATTGGCACAATTATGGGTATACTCTCATGGGCCTGACTCACGGAAAAAGGCATCCTATAGTCCAGATTGTTAAATGGTTCGTTCAAAACTTTTGATGTTTATGGGGTACACTTAACCATTACAAAGTTGTCCAATGAATTCTGATTTCTTTTCAGAGCATCACAAGGTGCTCAGGTAGGTCTGTTCCCTCCAGCCCCACTGGGGATTTAAAGACTCCTTGAGGAGGAAATGATGGATTCTTGTATTTTTACAAAAAGGTGTAACAGCCATCTTTTTATGATTGGTTTCTTTCCTTCTCCCCAAGAGAACAAAATGTTACGGAAACCTGTTCACACTGCCTGAAGAGCGTTATGTCTGTATTTCCAGGAGTAAGAGTTTCATCAAGTGTATTGCATGCTTACCCCTACGTGCGTACATATGTATTTTTAAAGGTTGCTTCTGCATTCATAACAGCATGTATTTCGGTGTCTGAAAAGCAATGACTTCTGATCTAATTAATAGGGATGTGTGTTCTTTAACAATAATTTACAAGAAGTGGATTGCTTGGGCCTTGCCTCTCTTCGCTATTGATTAAGGTGCCCTCTTTTTTTCAGGCTTCTTCAGGAGCCTGAAAAAAAAATTGTCGCATCAAGAAGCCAACTCAGTTAAAGTTAGTACAACTCTTAAAGCAGCCACAGCTTTTTCCAGTTTTCAGGGAAGCCTGAAAAAAGATGGGATTGTTTTGTTTTTAAACAATATTTCCCTGTCTTTAGTTTAGAAGAGAGAAAAAAGAAAAAAGGACAGGGAAAGAAAGAAAAATAGAAACAGTAGAAAAAGAAAAAGGAAAGAAAACAACTGCAACAAAATTAGAAAATATAGATGAATTAGATATTTTCAGTAAAGATTACTATATTTCATTACAACATGCATATAGGTAGTCTTTGACTTATAACCATTCATCTAGTGACCATTCAGAATTACAAAAGCACTGAAAAAAGTCCTTGCACTTACATCCCCACAGTCATGTGATCAAAATTCAAGTGCTTGGCAATTGGCATGTGTTTACAGTGGTTGCAGCATGCTGGGGTCATGTGATGCCATTTGCAACCTTTCCAGCCAACTTCTGGCAAGAAAAGTCTTGGGAAAGCCACATTCACTTAACTTCAGTGATTCTCTTAACAACCATGGCCAAAATGATTGTCAAATTGGGCACAACTCATTTAACCATCATCTTGCTTAGCAACAAATTCTGGTCCCAGTTGTTGTCAGTCAAGGACTAAAAAAAAGGTAAAGGTTTCCCCTGCCAGTCCTGGTGCTCATCTCCGTTTCATAGCCAAAGAGCCAACGTTGTCCGAAGATGCTTCTGTGCCCATGTGGCCAGCAAGACTATACGCCGAGGCTCACAGGATGCTGTTACCATCCCACCAAGTTAGGTGGTACCCATTTATCTACTTGCATTTTGCATGCTTTTGAACTGCTGGGTTGGCAGGAGCCGGGGCTCATCTGTTAGGCAGTGATGCTTAGGTCTCAAACTGCCGAGCTGCTGACCTTCCGGCCAACCAGCCCAGCATCTTTCCACTCGGCCACCACGCCCTCTCTAAGTCAAGGACTACCTATACATGATTTTCATCTGTAAGCAGTTAGTTCCTAAGCTACACACAATCTCAGGTCTTCAGTTCACTGAGTAACTGGGGGTATCCATTTAGCTTTCCAGTTGTTGGAAAGTCAAATCTCTAAGCAATAAGAGTTGTATTTCCTTTATCATCGTGATTGGGGTGACCAGCCTTGGCCATTTTAAGATGTGTGGATTTCAGCTCCCAGAATTTGTTAAGCTGGCTGAGGAATTCTGGGAGTTGAAGTCCACACATCTTAAAGTTACCAAAATAGGGCAGAACTGATGCCAATATAGTTGAAAAGAATAGGGATGTCCTAAACTACTAAACTTTATCTCAGAGTCAAAATAATATGTGAAGAGAGGGGGTGCTTTAATCAATAGTGGAGAAACATTTGCCCAAAGCTCTTTTTCAAATTATTTTTCAAATTATCTTTCTCTAAGATCAGATAAAGCTAAATTCTGTTGAGGTGTGTTTCACTTCTTGTATTTCACATACATACACAAGCATTATTGGTAAGTTAGCATTTTTCGTTGTGTGTTCTGCTTCCTCTTTAAAAAGTGTGCATTTCTAGGTTATAAGGAACTATATATTATTTTTTAAATGATGATAACATGCAGTGATGCAGGATACAAGAAGATTGTGGATGTTTCTCTGATTTCAAAGAATTGAGAAATCAAATCAAATACTAGCACTTAGAGCCTTGTATATTTGCTTCCGTTTCTGTTTTACTTTTTAACAAGATGCGGGGGAAAACTATATTTCTGTACAAACATCTGGATGAAGTTATTAGTTTCAGTCACAAGTGAAACTTTCATTTCTTTTAGGTATGAAGAATTATTTGGCTGCTTGTCCCACTATAATATTTGTGTGACAAATGCAATGAAAAAGGATCTTCAGATGAACTGTAATATCAGGTACTTCTGTAGTTTAAAATTACTTGGAATTCACTTCTGTTTTTCCTTGATTACAACAATGCTGTAGACTTATTTGATAGCAGATTTATCTGTTTATTACAGGGGATACATTGTATCTATTTTTTAAAAAAATATTTTTGATATGTAAGCCATTTGTTATAATACTGCTGAAAATGTAACTCATTTTACCACTATCTTCTTATTATAAATGATTGGATCTATAAACATTTAAGGAGACACATCACCTCCAAAGAAGATTCCATATTTTGTAGGCTTAAGCTTTTCCCATTATAGGAGCTATTTTTGCTCTGTAGAATTATTATGTTTTATTCAGCTGGGCAACTTGGCAAAACATATGTAAATTTATGATTTATGAACTCTTCCAAGTAGATCAGGTATATTTATGAATGTATATCTTTATGGAAGTGTATTTTTTTTTGTTTTAGTATTTTAGCTCTGAGCATTATTTTTATTAGAAAACAATATATAATCTCTGTAAGTGGTAGCTGAGAACAGTATCATATTATATACAAATACTTAATTCTGGATATTTGTCAAGGACCTACATTTCTGTCCATCCTTCTGATTTTGCATCCCAAATTTATGTTCAGGGATTGGCCCTTTGCAAACTGCATAGAGTCATTGGGAGTCAAACAGTATACAAATTTAATAAATAAAACAAACATTCAAATATGTTAACTTGCAAATATGATGAATGCTTGGGCATATTTTGCCCGAATACAATATCTACTTTCTTGCCCAGGAAATCTCTGAACTAACTTGTCTCATTTCACATATGTCCTTTACATTTTTAATGGGTTGAAATTATCCTTTTTATTACCTTATTCTTCTCTGAGTTTTATTGAAATTATTTGACCATGAAACCTATTCTGTTCTAGAGCAATAACCTTCCACGACAAGCCAGCATCTTTCTTTAAGGAAACACCTCTGAGCGAACAGCACAAATTGTTCATCAGGCTCTCAAAAGACTATGCTCCTTTTAAAGCGTGAGTTAAAATTGTTTTGCACTTTTTAAAATCAAAAATGGGCTTAATTTGAAAACTATCCCAGCTTCTAACTATTGTGCCTTTTTAGTAATGCGTACATTAAATTGACAGGTTTACTGGTAGTCCTCGACTTACAACCATAATTGGGACTGGAACCCCCATCACTCAGCTATGTCATTAAGTGAGCCATGTGATTGCGCCCAATTTTATCACCTTTTTTGCTGCAGTTAAGCAAATCACACACTCATTACGCAAATTTGGCTTCCCCCATTAACTTTGCTTGTTTGAAGCCAGCTGGGAAGGTTACAGATGGCAATCATGTGGCCCTAGGATGCTGCAAAAAAAAAATATGCCAGTTTCCAAACACTCAGATCATGATCACTTGATCGCAGGAATGCTGCAACTGTGAGGACCAATCGTAAGTTGCTTTTTTCGGCTCCGTCATAGCTTTGAACAGCCGCTAAACAAATAGTCATAAGTTGAGGACTGTCTGTATCTGTAATGCCTCATTTAAAGGTATCGGATCCACAGGTAACAAAAGGGTGAAAAAAGATCAGTTGGTCCTTTATAATACTGGAATGGTCAGAGGGGGTGAATGCCAACAGATGGATGGGCTTTACTGCTGTAATGTGTGCACTTAGTGGAGAACTAGCCAAATTCTGCTCTTTGTTAGAAGCTGTATTTATTGATTTTAGATCTGCATTTGACAGTTTCAAGAGAAAAGCTGTGGAATACACAAAAAAACTCCTCTATCGACAACTATTATTTCTGCTCCTTAAAGGCCGTGAAGATTCATGGCTAAAGGGCAGGTATAGGACTTAAAATCATTTTTTGAAAGAGTTCCTTATCTGCAGGATGGCTAGAGAGGGCTACAGAATGGCAGGGCCCTTTTTCACCCGCTGTATAAATTCACTAGTTCTGTACCTCAGCACTCTTGCTCACCAGCTCCAAAGCTTGAAGACAGACTTTGATCCCGATCAACTCAGTGCTGATGATGGAGATTAACTCTAATCAGACTAAGATTCTTACATTTTGGAGATATTCCAAAGTCCAGACTGGGCAGTGAATGGCCACACGCTAGAGCAGGATTTCTCCACCCTGGTACCTTTAAGGCATGCAAGTCTATATGTGTGTATTTGCTATGAACATTCCTTGAAGTTGCCTATTTTTTCTTATTTTCAGGAAGGAATCCTTCCCTCTAGATAACGTAGAAAGATCTGCCTTTACACAGTTGGATGTCATCAGTGGAAATGCCACACACTGCCCAGGCCGACCAGCTCTTCTCCTTAGCAGCACCAGTTGGACAGGTCTTGACTCTTTACCTTGTCATTAAATTAAGCCATGCTTCGTTGAATAAATCACACTTAGGTGAATTTGCACAATACAGTAGGCTCCAACCAACCCAACTCAAATCAAATGTTCAAATCAAACCAAAGCAGCTTCACTGTAGATCAGGAGAGCGTATGATTCCAGATGTAATCTTTGAGTCTGTGCATTCAGCTGAAAACTTCGAGTTAAATCTGTTCAGTTTTCCTATCTGTGGCACAAGGAATTAAAAATAAGCTTTAATGATTTCTACTATCCTCTCTTGACTTAATTGGCATGTAGACGAAAGGATCAAATAGGTATTTACTCGTTGAGTTTATATAACCATTGCTGAGGTTGGTTAGCTTTATTGTTTGCAGGTATTTAAAGATTTTTAAAAATGATGTTATTGCTATGTGACCCGGTCTGTGACTGTATGTGTGACTTGTCATTCTGAGGTGTTCTGAATTGACAGTCGACAACAAAACAATTCCTGTCTCATACACATCACTCCCCACTCTCAAAAAACAACAACTTTGCTTGATGGATTTAAATTCCTATCTAAAGATGAGAATTGAGAGTGATTTGAATTTCTAGGCTGATATAAATATCCTCAAATACCAGATTGCCTCATCAGAATTGGATGTGATTTTTATTTTGTGGCTCGTGAAGTATTTGTTAATAGAGCTGGCCATTTTCTCTGAACAGATGTAAGATGGCAGTTTTTTTATTGCAATCAATTATTCTTAAAACACTTCCATTTGATGGGAGGTAAATTTGGATGTTCTTCCTTGGACATCAAAGCTAAAATTGGACACCATCCAATTGCTCTTAAGATATAATGTATAGATCAACCTTCTCTGGCTGGTTATTTCCTATGTTTCAGGAATACCACTTATAACATTTTCAACAAGATAAAATGTATCATCATTCTATAATAAATTCTGGTCTTTTCTTTTTCTAGAGGATGAAGATTTTTCCATCCTGTTAGATGCTTTAAAAGGTACGCTATCAAGGAAGATTTTTGACTGCCTTACAAGCCAACCATCTTCACTGTGAATCAACTAGTGATTTCTCCTTCTCTGCTGTGCCTTGACGAAATCAGATTAGGAATGGGTAGTAACCTTGGTCCAAGAGGAGACCATGAATAACATTTCTCCATTAGTTATTTGATGGGCTTAAGATTTGTGAATCCTGAATACACAGGGACTTGGTTCAGGTAAATGCCATAGTCTTTGTTCCATGGAAAAACATTTGGGATGGTCAGACAGCAGAAAAAGCAATGATAACAGATCCAGGTCATCTTTTTCTTGCAAAGAACTAGGGCTGGCAGTCTGTCTGCAACCTGATAGAATAATATCAGGTATTTAAATAAAATAAGGTATTTCCATCAAAGAAGGCAGTAAGAAGTCTGGTACATCTTAACTTAAATGTTTAACTTAAAAAAATATAATTTATTTTTTAATAAAAGGTATTAGTCAGAAAAGGTACCACAGACTTCTATTTTGTTTTCTGCCAACTGGAAGGAAACTTTACTTGAGAAAGAGATTGGGCCATTTGCTCCAGTAGAATTTGAGTTATCTCAAAACATTCTTTGCACATCTGTGCTTAGTGAGATACATGTAATCCTTGACTAATGACCACAATTGAGATTAGAATTTCAATTGTTAAGCAAGGCAGTTAAATGAATCATACCCAATCTTATAACCTTTTTTTACCATAGTTGTTAAGCAAATCACTGCAGTTGTTAAGCGAATCCGGCTTCTCCCATTGACTTTGCTTGTTGGAAGCCAGCTGGCAAGGCTGCAAATGGCGATCACATGACCTCAGAATGCTGCAGTTGTTATAAATACATGCAGGTTGCCAAGCATCCACATTTTGATGTGATTGTGGGGATGCTGTGACAATTGTAAGTGTAAGGACCAATTGTAAGTCACTTTTTTCATTGCTGTTATAATTTCAAATGGTCACTAAATGGTTGTAAGTCAAGGACTACCTATACCCTTGTTTGCTCATCAGTTATTGGATATGAAGCATTCATAGCTCACAATAGGGCTGGCTCTAGACATTTTGGCACCCTCAGCAAAGTTATATTCTGGCACTCCGATGACTTGCCTCATCTTCCAGTTTCGTTAGGATTTCAAAAATTTTTTTTCTTCATATTTTTGAGCTTTATACTTATGATTTTTCAGCCCTGGACAATTGCTTTTCTTTTCTTGGACATTTTCATCCA
>JANHZU010005333.1:133518-145870 GCA_032468055.1 Acrochordus granulatus | reverse complement strand
AAATCCAGTCCAGATGCCTGTTTTTCAAACTTTGTTGCGATGCAATTACCCTGGACGAGTGAGAGTCTTCACAGACCTGTGGAATGATGGTTCTTCCTTTGTGATGGATGGATAGATGGATGGCTGTTAGCCCCACTAGATAGATCAAACCAGAAGACCAACCACACAGAATGGCTAAAATTACTTTTACCGATGTCAGTTATAATAACAGAAGTTTGCAAGTCTGATCGTGCTTTACTTCCTTAGCTAAGTCTTTCATTCTGATCAAATGTGATGATTTTTATGAAGATCCCTCCTCCTGATTTCTTATTTTACTCTTTTACTGCCCTCTCCTCTTCCTCTTTTGACTTCCTTTGAATATGTTCTCAAAGAATATCTCATAATTCCAAATTCAGTACATAGCATTTTATCCTAGATAAGAAGCAATCAAATCTTTATTATGGTTATGGAACAGCATATACAGATAAGAAGAAAAGACCAGCTGCCTCCAATCCTTACGGATCACACTACTTTCATTTTCATTATTTTCATGTTGTCTTTGGCCAGATTTCAAAAGCTCTCTGCAAAGTATTCTCTCTCTCAAGAGCAAATCTTCAAAGAGCTATCTTTCATGTATAAGGGAACAGAGAAATACTCTAATTTCTGTAGTGAGGATCGCTTGTCAGCCATTCTTGGAAATAAGGATCTAGCAGGATAGACTTGAGGGACTGTGTCCATGGTGGGAAGGAGAATATAATATGCCATTTGTTTCAAAGAGAACAAAGAATTACATCTGGGTCACTGAGGATTTGGCCATACCCACCATCAAAATGTGGACTTCAGCATATTTTGATTACGGGGTGTTATCTTTGACGGGATAAAAATTCCTGATCTGTGGGCTAAAATTTTAATTTGGTATGGTCTACAGTTAAAATAAAATAACATGAATAGGCGTGTCAGTTTTTCTGGTTGCTATTTTTCAATGAAAATATGAGAATGTGTATGTTTTGTTAGCCATGTTCTTGGCATTTTCAGAACAAATCTGAAACTGAACTTGGCAACAGATACCATACCTCTGACTCCTGCATGGGGGTCAGTCCCACTAGGTAGATCTGACCAAGAAATCACCTTCACAGGATGGCTAAAACTATTTTTACTGAGGTTGGCTAGAATAACAGAATCTTGCAAGTGTGCTGTACTTCCTTCCTGCTTCTCATAGTCCTGTGAATTAGAGAATTGAGTGTTTGACTTGAACCAAGGAGACCCAACTTCTATCCATAACCACAGAAAACCTCAGGTGACTTTTGGATAGGTCACAAACTCTGTGCTCAGTGTCCTTTCTAGAATTGCTGGAGCAAAACTGCCATATTGATCTCTTCAATGTAAAATGGGATATAAATCATCATCACAAATTTTCAGGGAACTTCCCTGGAAAATAATGTCTGAGCATTTTCCAAATATTATCTGTTGGTTGTGGAGTTAAGACAAATTTCACTCCTCATTGCTTTGTTAATAGAGCTCATGTATTTATTTGTATTCCACCTTTATTATTTTTACCAATAATAAGGTGGCAAACATATCCAACACACCTTCCTCCTCCTATTTTCCCCACAACAACAACCCGTGCAGTGGTTGAGCTGAGAGAGAGTGACTGGCCCAAAGTCACCCAGCTGGCTTTCATGCCTAAGGTGGGATTAGAACTCACAGTCCCACTTTCTAGCCTGATGCTTTAATCACCAGACCATACTGGCTCCCATATCTCCATCAATGTCATTTTCCTTGCTCTCTACAATGGGCTGGCAAGAGCAGTTGCCAAAATTGGACTCCTGACAATCCCTGTATACTAGAGAACTTGGACCAGAGAAATCCAGCTTTGGTCCTTAGTTGTGAAAATCCTCAGGTGACTTTTTGACAGGTCACAAACTCTGTACTCAGTGTCTTTCCTAGAACTGCTGGAACAAAACTGCCATGCTGATCTCTTGGACGGAAAATGGGATATAAATCTTCCCCATCATAAATCTCTGGGGAATATTCTCTAGAAAATAGGCAAGACTGAAAAAATACAGGATGGTCTTACCTGTGATAATTGTAAAATGCGAAGGCGAAGTCATAGTCACAAAGGGAGGTGTAATATATTTTGCTTTCACTCCTTCCTTAGCCAAATAATCCATGTATGGAGTGTCTACATCCTCATCATAATTCCACCGGAAGCCATCAAAGGAGATCAGGAGAAGTTTGTGAAGGGCTGCTTTCTTCTCCTTCTGGATAGCCGGATAGCAAACAGCAGCAGCCAGAAAAATCAAATTCAGAGCCAGGATGTTTTGTATCTTCATTGTGCTGTTTTGGCTTGCAGTTACAAGAGGGTATCTGTTCAATCTCCCCTCAGTTTTTCTACTCTCTGGTGCTTGTAAAATCCAGAATTTATCAGACCAAAGCTCAGCCTAGATAAGATTAGCCAATGCTGTGTCACCATTTTATTGATATCACAGGAGGAAGAAGAGTGAGCCAAATGTTCATTCAATATATCTATCCATCTTTTAAGATTTCACAGATTGGAGCAATGGGGAATGAAAGCAGAAAGGTAAAGAAAACTATATTATTTGTTGGGATGCCTGGGATGCAACAGCTCAGTGATTCATTATTTGAGGTGGTGGTGATAAACCCTAACTCCAAAAGTAGCCCTGATTAATTGGATGATTTTCTTTGTAATTAAAAAAATGGAGAAAGTGGCTTGATTAGAATCTATATAACTTCCAGAGAGATATCTCTTTATATATGCTTTCCCCCTCCGTATGGGTAACTCTGGATAACAGGATAACATTTTATTTTTCTTCTCTATATCCCCTCCCCTTCCCTTACTTACTTTGTTTTTCCATATACTATCTCTCAATAAAAAAATATTTTAAAAAGAAAGATACTTCTTGTAAAAATATCTCATTCTGGGAGTGGGCAGCTATAATAAATTTTAATTATTGCTATTGATAAGACAACAACTCTGGGCAGCTTCCACCTTACTAATTTGTACCCAAGTGGTAGATTTTATGGACCATCTTAGGCAAGAGTGATGAAGTTCCTTGCAGCACCTTAAAATCTAACATCTTTATTAACACACCGTTTTCCACGGCCTGCTATCCACTGTTATCCTGAGTCACCTATATGGAGAGGGAAGAAATTTTTGTTTCTTGCATTTAAGACAAACTCGTGAATGAAAACACCCAATGAAACTCAAGTGTCCTTTGACATTTATGCTTCTTTAAATGTAGAGATGCAGTTTTCTAAATGCATGTGTCTTTATTTGGAGAAAGAAAAAGTGAGCCACAAAAAGTCATTGCTTTGGGGGAAGCATTTGCAGTGATGCAAAAGTTCATGCTAGGAAAAATCCACCTAAAATTGTGGAGGAGGATCGTTGTGTATTTCTAAGCTAAAGGAGAAACGCAAAGAATTGCATTCAAGACTGAATGCTTGGAGAGTTTGAAAATACTCTCAAAGATATTGTAACTTTGACAGTTGAGCTTCCAGCTTTAATTCCAACTGCTTTAATTAGCCAAGATGGTCTGCAGATGACTAGCTAACCTAGATGCATGCCAAGTGACCCTTTTTGGGGGATTATAGAGGAATCACTACATTTGAGAGATGGGAAACTCAGTAATTAAAACTGGGCCTTGTTCTAGAGAAGTGAAGAAAATTAAACTGCCAGCAATGAATAATGAGAAATATTTGATGGAATTAGTGATGCTGATAGATGTATAAGGCTTCCTTATTTCCTCTGGAAACTGAAGTTTTAACACGGAGAGAGAAAGTTGATGAAAAGTGACCATGTGTAGAGAATGCAAACCCGGGAAGATTTCTCCCTCCTTACCCAAGAGGACTGAGAGGAGTTCATTTTTGAAGATAGCAAACAGATGACATTTTCTTGGGACTGCAAGATTTCACCCACAGGTTAATCAAGAAACAGTCACATTTAGTTAAGTAATTGATTGGATCAGTTTCCAGGAGGCCATGCATATTTCAGGAGGCGTTCTGGGGAGATAAAAAATATCACTGATTCACTTTTCAATTCTGGTAGCCTAGGTCAGCGCTTTTCAAGTTTAGCACCTTTAAGATGGGTGGATTGTTGACTCCCAGAATTCTTAAAGTTGTCAAGGTTGAGAAACACTGACCTGGGTTCTCTTTTAGCTCTATTCATCAGCGCCGTAGAAGCTTAGAAATCTCCTTCCTGAATGTCCACCAGGTAAGGAAAGTGTGGTTGTGCGCATCATGCCACATACAGTGTCAGTTATGTCATATGTCTTTGGCATGTTGATAGCATGACCATGGCTTGTATGAGATATTTATTGGTTCAGATCACTGGTCCATCCAGTATATTAAGTGACTGGGTCCACAAAGTGTATTAAGTCATGGTCGGTGCAGTAAGCCATAGATGGCTGGATTCACGATGTGCATGGTTTAAAAGTTTATGGTTGGGCTCGCCTAAAGCTTAGGCAAAGATTTTTAATTTTTTTTCTCCAGAATAATAGCATTACTTATTCCCCCAGGACCTGCACCACTTTTTTGTCTGGTTCTTCATGAAAAGTAGTTAAACATACCGGTTTTGAATTCGCCTGGAGTTCGCTAATTTAGAACTGATCTTTTCAACTTTTCTTTGCCAGCCTGCTCTGATCACACTGGTTCTGGTGGAAAGCTATCCTGTTTCTGAGGCTAGCATAGAAATAAATGTAGATTTTCTCTCTTTTCCACTTTGTCTGAGCATCTGTTCCTTCCTAGATCTGTATTTTTCTGGGTTTGCAATCTGACGCTCACCTAGTGAGGATAGTGGTTTTTTATTTTATTGTATTAATTTTTTATTTTGTTATATTAAATTTATACACCGTCCATCTCACCTAGGTGACTCTGGATGGTTTACAACAACATAAAGAACATATAAATACATGAATAAAGGGCATAGCCTACAAAACAGAATTAAAAATAAGTTAAAACTTACAACAAAAAATAAATCAGGTTAAAATTAGTTAGCAAAGAAAATGGAATTGTTATGAATAATCAACCCATCATAATCAACATGTAGGAAGAAGTTAGGGACGAACGACGTGAAAGCAAATCTCCATTAAAAGACTGTAGGGGTCTAAGTTGAAAGAGGCAGACACTTCTCAAAGGTTTGCACAGTTAAGCCAGAATTTGATTCGCTTGTGTTTGCTTTGTCTGCTGTATTATCATTATGGTTTGAAAACTATGGCTTAGTTCATAGTGCAAAGAATGAACTGTGAAATCTGGGGCTTATTCAGCAAACTGTGGTGAAGCAAGTCATGGTTTAGTTTAGCACAGTGCATAAACAATGTGTAGACAAAGCTAAAATGTTTAAGGGGTGTGGTGGCCTAGTGGTTAAGACGCAGAGCTTGTTGGCTGGAAGGTCAGCAGCCCGAGTTCGAGACCCAAGCAGTGCCGCACAACAGGGCGACCTCCCGCTACTCGCCCCAGCTCCTGCCAACCTAGCAGTTTGGAAGCATGCAAGATGCAGGGAGACAAATAGGTACCATCTATATGGTAGAAGGTAAGAGCGCTCCATGCGCCTCGGTATATAGTCATGCTTGCTACAGGACCATGGAAGCGTCTTCGGACAACACTGGCTCCCTCGGCTGTGAATCAGAGATGAGCACCGCCCCCCAGAGTCGGACACGACTGAAAGGGGAAGCCTTTGCCTTTCTGAAATGTTTTTAAGGAAGTTAACATTGTGCAAATTTGTGAGAATTCATTCTCCTTGGAAGTTAAGATGTCCCTGTCGGTCCAGATGCTTCTTGACTTACGACTCCCATGGAGCCTGCCTATCACAGTCATAAGTTGTGATGGTCGTAATGTGGTTTCTTCACTCGATTTGACAACCTTTTTTTCAGTGGTTGTTAACAAACCACCGTGGTCATTAAGCGAATGCCCTGATCGTTAAGTGAACTCATTGCCTGCTATGGGGTGTTTTTGCTGAAAACCGGTGAAAAAATCAAGGTCGATTTTCAGCAAAAACGTAAATTGCAGTCATGGGACTCCCGTGTTGACGCTGTGAACAACCCAAAGCGTTGACCACTTGCCGAGACCCAGAATGTGGTCATGTGGCTGCAGAAGCAGCCCCAGCTATCAAAGGTTTGTAACCAGATTGTGAGCGCCTTTTGGGGGCAGGGGCGGGGTCCGTCATAACTTTGAACAAACACTGATCGGTCATGTTGAGGACTCCCTTTATCAGCTAAGAACAAGAAAGACTGAAATAAAATGTTATTGGTTTTATTTAAAATGAAATAAAATTTCAATAAATTTTCGAAGCCTGTATTGAAACACCGATTTTAAACATCCTGATTCCCCTGCCCCGAATGCACTGCACGAGGACTTACGTTTCCAAAAGGCAGGTTGAAAAAAAAATAAAAAGGCAAGGATGAAACCAGCTCCTTGCCTTCCACAACTGCACAGTGCAATCCGGCACGGTGTCAGCTGGGACTGACCTCAGCAGAAATTAAAACTATTTCCTATCTCCCACATGCTTTATCTCAATTTGCTTAGCAAAGAAAAAAAAATGCAAACTTCATTTGAACTTTGATGTTTGTTTAAGTTTTCCAGAGATAAAGAATTGTCGCTTTTCAAGGGATTATTGATTTTTTTGAAATAGCTTTTCTCCTGGTTAAGCATTGATCAATGGGTCACGCTTGCGCCCCTTCTGGTCTCTCTCGCAGGCTGAGTTAGATCTTGCACCCATAATGGGGAAGATGCGATGAGATCTTCTGTTCATTCCAATTCTGCTTTGCAAAAATCACTCTCCTTTCAGCTGAGCTCATGCTTGAGACAAAAATAACTTTATTTCACCCAGACAAAAGGGTGGGATTAATTTGCATTTATACAGGTGTACCTCCAAGGATGAAGGTTCAAGAGCGGATGAGGTAGCATGGGGCCCAAAGAATGCACCTCTGATGGGTGAGGCCAAACAAAACAGAACAACGTCAGAACAAATTGTGTCAAAACAATGGCTTGCTAAAAATAAAAATCTGACTAAAATGTTTTAAGTGTACTTTACTACAAATCATGAAGTACGCACAAAGCCTGGAAAACAGAGGCTTCCATGAAGAGATACCAAAACAGTCAAGATGGCACCATGATTTTTCTTCTCTAAAAGCAAGTAAGTTTGACTGAAAGGACCAGTACAGTTACAAACTCTTGAGCAGTCATTTGCCAGCTATAAATACAACTAGACAACCCATGATCCACTGGAAGGATTCCAGAGATATTTTCCTACTAGATTCCTCAATGCTTTCAATAATGACAAGAGTTTCTGAAGTACTGCCTTCCCTGGAAAAGTTGGGATCCATTCAGAGAAGTATCTGCCTTGAAAATAGCCCATGTTGAACTGTCTAGCACAGTCAGAAATGGTTATCCCAGAAATCCTAGGTCCATGCCCAGTGTGTGAACACCCAATGAAAGGCACATCGGGGGGAGATTGCAAAGAAAGCTTGCTTCTGCTTAGAAGAAGGACGCAAGGCTTGGTGTAAGTCCCACCTCCCTGTCCCCAGTTCTTATAGGGGACAGGGAACACTGAGTCACTTTGTCCTTAGTGGATGGGTTATTTTTGCCCGTCTTATTGATTTTCTATTGTTATTATTATTGTACAAAGAGCATTTTTCACATGTGCGCATAAAAAGAGCTTTTACAACCACAAGTTCCCCTTTTCCCAGGCTGAGGTTCTTTTCCCCTTTGCGTTTGGCTTGAGCCGTGAGACGGTTGGGGTTATGTGTCAGCAAGCAAGAATAATGCGATTGTCTTGCAGTATCAAGAGGGTTGACATTGATATCAATATGAGTAGAGTATATTGATATGGGGGACAATACCTTAGACATCAAGATCAGCACAGGAAATGTTTTATGGCATTTTGTGTTAGGTCACAAATTGTTTTCTGATAATTTTTATGTCATACAGTGTTTTACAACATTGGCCACGTTTCAGTTTCACAGGAGTTATGGATCCCATATTTTGGACATATTTTGGTTAAGTTAGCCCATCTGAGTATCTTGGTTCAAAAACTGTTGAGCTATGGTGCATCGTTTTGCCCAGCTAAAGGTTACAGGAATGAGAGTTTTAGTAGTACAGTATATAGATTTAAAAACTCCTACGAAGCGATTGGCTTCCATCTTCCTCTTTTCTTTTCTTTGCAATTGTCTCCATCATTGTTGTGACAAATAGCAGAGTAAAACATTCATTCCAACTCATTAAAAACAGAGAAACTCACAGTTTTGGAATACATTGGCAATATAACAGATGCAGCTGTTTTCCCTCATCAAAACGGCAATCAAAAGAACCTTTTGTACTTGTTTCTGACAGAATCAAGCTAACCGGGAACATGAATCAATTAATTCTTTATTATGGCCATAGACCAGCATAGAAAAAATGAAAACAGCCTTTGAGAATCAGATAAAGAACCACCAACCTAGCATATTTGTCAATGCTGAGATGGCTTTGGAAGCTCATGATTAGGAGATCGAGGCCTTCACCTATCCCACCATTTTTCTCTTGGCACTAGAGTTTATTTTGTGGCTTTATATTCGGATATTAAACATGCTTTTATGGTGCAGCAATCAGAATGATTCTCAGCAGTTTACATAGTAAAAAAAAAATCTGCTTTTCATTCAGGAGCTCCATATAGAAAGTATAGCATGTTCTCCTCCTGTTTTTCCCTCACAATTTCCCTTTGAGATAGGCTGAGCTGAGAAGGAATGACTAGCCCAAAATTAGCCAGTGAATTTCAGCGGCTGAGAAATGACTTGCACCCAGGTCTTCCCATTCCTAGTGTAAATACTATTCCTTCCATGTATTTTTATACATCTTCTTTTAAGTCTATCTCAGCCAAGAGCAGGCATCAGGTCTGGAGTATCTGTTTAGCTTTTCACTAAAATCATGAGATGCACTAGCTTGGTGTAAAATCAGATCACCATGGAAAACTCAGAGAGAGGATATCTTGACTTGACTTGAAGTGGTCCGTGGTTGGGTCAAAAAAGACAAGTGGTGGTCAGGACCCCATAATTGAAGTCCTGGTCCTTTTGTATGTGCATCAACATCTCACAAGGATGCATGGATGGACCTTGGACGAACAACTATCACCTTCTTCAAATCCCTGCCCTGGGCATCATTGCTAGGACTGACAGAAAAGCAGGCATAGACTCAAGACCAGGCATGTCCAACCTTGGCAACTTTAAGATGTGTAGACTACAACTCCAGAATTCCTTCGCCAGCATAGGAGTTCTGGGAACTGAAGTCTACACATCTTAAAGTTGCCAAGATTGGACACCCCTGCTCTAGACTTGCTCCATAGTATGTTAGACAGGAAATCGCTTGCTAGAGAGGTATTTCTTATTTAGTTTAATGTGGTATAAATTTGATATCCCTTTCATATCAAATCATGCAGTGATGACTGGGAAATTTCCTTCAGATTCCTTTGCCGCAAAGGTTAGGCTTTGTCTCTCAGGGGTGTGAGAAACATGGGTTTGATAGCTCCACTTAATCACCTGGATTCAAATTATCAGTCTGATTTGGAACATCAAGTCGTTTTGATTTGATCCACTTGACTCAGCTGGTTTCCGTCACTTGATCCAGTCACTGGTTTTAAGGCAGTCAATTTGGTTTCATAATTTGATCCAAATTGCTGGTTCAGTGCAGAGAAAATGATTTAATTCAGAGATTGGATTGAATTGCCTGCAGATACAGTTGCCGAATTGAAATTTCGCACAGCCCTGTTATTCGTTTTCCATTTTGCTCTCTCTTGTTCTCATCTGTGAAGGAGAGAGAGAAAATTCATAACAACAGACTGTGTTCCTATCAGTTTGATGCTTAGGGGAATAAGCTGCTTTATTTGTTTTTTTATCTGATTGTATTGCTTGGAAGTCGGAATACATGACTTCTTTTGTAATAATAGCTTTAACAGTATAGCTGTCTATCTTTAGGCCATGGCTAAAGGGAACACCCTCAATTATCACAAGGAGTATATTAGTCTGGGAAGTTCATTTTTCAATGTTTTGTATAAATGTATGCATCTTGAATAATGGACTTACGGCTACAAGTGTAGACTTGAACTTACAGGTTCTAAGTATTTAGAGTATTTTCACTTTTTAAAAAAAACATCTTTCATCTATGCAGTACTAAAACACTTGTCGTGACTTTAACTGGGTGAAGCTGTGTAACATAAGGCAACAATTTTTGAACCAGGACATCTCAAATGGACTAACATACAGAATGCATCCAAAATCTGGGACTTCCAAGGGAATGAAATTTGCACAATAAGTGGTTGCTTCAGTACTGGCTGCTATTGTGCTGCTGGGTTGCTGGGTTGCTGCCATGTAATCTTAATTTTCAGTATTCTGTGGCAGTTTCTCAGCCAGCAGGTTTAGTCTCTCAATCTCTTGCTTTCTCACTTACCCAGTGGCCTGCTGAGAAGGGAAGGGAAGGGAAGGGAAGGGAAGTGGAGATTTCTGATGCCCCCTGTCAGATTCCCACAAGAAAACTCAATGGGAGCTGGCAGTTTGCTTTTTTTTTCCACCCATGGTCAATTTGTTTCTCTGTTTAGGTAAGAAAATATATCTGAAATGATGACCCAACGGGGCACAGGTTGCCTAGTTTGCTAAATTTGTGTCATATTAAGGCAGAGGATGAGTCAAATTTTTCAAGCCAAGTCCACACACATGAGGGGTGTGAGTTTAACAGACATGCTAAAAGTCACAGAATGAGAAAGAGCAGAGGACTGTATTTAAAAAAACCTTGCAAGTTGAGTGCCCTACAATTTCCCAATGCTTCATATAGTTTGAAGATATTGCAAACCATTGAAGAATGTTGCCAGTGCATGCAAAATAGGCCATCAACGTGTGCTGCCAATTTTCAACCTCAGTGGTGGTTCTCTTAGCAGTTGGCATGTGGGCAGTGGCTTGTGACTCACAAGCTATGGGTTGTCCACCACTGATGTAGGATGACGGAAACAAAGTCATGTTGTCGTTCTAAACTTGGCAAAGCTAGGTTCCTTACTGAGTATTCAAGAGAGTTCCCATCAGTACATCCAGATTGGTCTGAAGTACCTAAATAATCATCCTTGCTCCTAGAAGAACTGATGGAAGAATGGTTAAGATAACATTCTGCTGAGTTTAAACCCTGACCAGATCCAAGTTTCCTGCTACAGCTACCCTAAACTCCCTCCCTCTCAACAGCCTCCAATAAAATCCTCGTCGTTCTTCGATTTGCCAAATGTTTTCCAATTACCTGCTTCATGGAAATGAATCTGGGGATTAAGGAGTACCTTGTCCTTGATTTTTTTTCCTTTCTTATGCTTTGTTTTCAAGAAGGGATTGTGCCTTTTGAAGACTAAAAAAAAGGAAAAATGTGCTGCTTCTGTTTGTTTGCAGGAAGAAAGGGAATGACTGAATGCAGTCCCTGAAATGGGGGAAAAATCCATTAAAACACATACGTGCTCACCTATCCCGATCCCCCTCCTCCTCCTGTGTCATCTTCCTCAAAATTCTCCCCTTTAATGTCTTTGAGTCTAATCTATTATCTGAGGACTTCATCCATGCTATATGTGCCAAGCAATGTCCTTTGATGGTCCTAGAATCTTCACATGCATTATTCATGCTCTCTTTTCTACTGCTTCCTGTGGCACCAGTTGGGAACAAACAAATATTGCAGACAGGAACCCTGTTTTCTTTTTCAAAAAGGAAATGTATAATCAGTCTTGCTTACTTCTCACTTCTTCTTTTCTGCAAGTGAATACCTACAACAGATTGCACTTGCTTTTTTATTTTTTTCAAAAAGGCTAGGAGAGCTGTCCCTTTTTCTTTTGCCCTTTTCTGAGATTTCGGAAACATCACGGGTTCCTTTATGGGTTTTATCAGTGATTTTTATTTCTCTCTTGTTCTTCTTCCCTGAGGAGCTTTCTTGTTGCAAAAGAAAAAGCTGGTTTGAATAAAAGCATCAGCAATGAATCTCGATGAACAATAAATAGAAATGTTAAGGCAAGGTTTATGCTGAAAAAGAACAGCCCTATACAAGAATAAAAAGGACAGTTCTGACAGTGTGATCCTTTTTGCACACAATGATCTCAAAAACAGGTAGCCTGGCGCCTGCGAATACCTGCATGTCTTTGGGTCTTGCCTTGGAAATTGTCCATCATCTTCTTCCCGTTATTTTTAGGGAGACATTTTTACAATTAAAAGTCAAGTAAACTAGGCGGGTAGCTTGCTGAAAGCAAAATTGTTGTTCAGTCGCGCAGTCGTGTCCAACTCTTCGCGACCCCGTGGACTGCATTACGCCAGGCCCCCCCATCTTGCACTGCCTCCCGGAGTCTTCCCAAGCTCACACCCATCACACTGAC